>CAEFZX010016986.1:0-130000 GCA_903066825.1 Alfaro cultratus
ATCAGGAATAAAAAAAACACACACACAGAGAGAGAGAGAGAGAGAGAGAGAGAGAGAGAGAGAGACAGAGAGAGAGAGAGAGAGAGAGAGAGGAAAACATGTAAAGCTGCTTTGACGTGGCGCACTTTTTCAAGCCCTTGTTGAGGTAAGAGGTTTAATATTCATGGGTGTTTCGAAACCCCCTCTGTATTGTGGCGACGTCTTAGAAGAGTGTGCATATGCATATATGCACATATGCATATATATATATATATATATATATATATATATATATATATATATATATATATGTATAGAGATGTGGGCCCCTTTCTTTTTGCTTGGCCCTTTTTTTTTTTTTTTCCGTCTTCTGCTCTCCTGCCTATTTTTCGGGCTTGATGGACTGGGGGCTAAATGGGCAGTTTTCCTTCTTTTTCTTTTTTTTTTTTGTCCAGCAGAGAGGACATCTTTATTCCATCCCCGGCTCACAGGTTTCCCCATTCAGCTTCCCTCCAAGTAATGTCAGGGCCCTGAAAAGTGCTGCAAATCAATCTTTCATGGTGTTTTGAGGGCAATTTGACATCCATGCACTCCTCCTTTCACTTCAACAACTACAAGGGGATTGTCCGAGAGAGAGAGAGAGAGAGAGAGAGAGAAAATGGGCAAGTTTGAGCTCTGTTCTCTCTTTTCTCTGCAGGAATATGAACTGTGCGCAAAGTAATGGGAAAGAAGATATGGCAAGTAAACACAATGGAGGGGGGCTTTCCCCCCCCCACTTCTTCTTCTTCCTTAAGAGAGAAGCAGAGATAGTGAAAAGGCAAGGTGAGTGACAGGGCACGAAAACAGATTACTGTGAAACAGCTGCTTTTTATGAGCGGGCCCCTCCTTCGTTTGTCCCCTCTTTTCCCAGATGAAATTTCTCCGCTCTTTCAATGGGATTCTTTCTCATCTAGATTGATTTACATTTATGGCATTCATCGCACAAATCCGAGGTAAATGGGTGGAGGAGGGGGGGGCGGAGGGGCCCGCCGGTGGGGGCGGCTTCTTTATTAAAGAGGAATTAAATGAGTTGAATTGGGGTAACGCATGGATTTGATTTGCTTATTTATGCATTAACCTGTGGCATTATGCGGAGCTGGTAAAGCCGCGGGCATGTCAGCAATAGCAAATCATCCCGCTTAGCTGCTCCATTGTAAGACAATTTGAGCCATTATTGTTGTCCATTTAAAGCCTATCAATTTAATGTGGATGATTGACAATTATTGCACAAAGAATGTGGTAATGGGGGGATTTCAAAGCGCTGGTGGGAAACCTATTAACGTGGAGCGTTTGTTTGTGGATAAATAGCAAAATTTTACGCTCATGATGGGCGATGGGGGGGGGGGGGGTGAGAAAACGCGTGGGAGTTGATTGAATATTTACATTTAAGGTGATCTGAAAAGATCAGGTTTTAACGATGTAGTTTGGAAGTAATTTTGTTTAAAACTAAGGGAAGGTGCAGGGAGGGGAGAAAAAAAAAAAATCTGAAACTTTCAGGCCCGCTTGCAGGGAAACACACACACACACACACGCGCAGACACACACACTCCTACTGAGGGGAGAGCAGCGCAGAGCCTCCCGGGATCCTCCACAGTGTCATTAAAAACAGATTAAGGTGGCAGCCACACTGCGCTGGATGCTCAGCTGCGGCTTATCTGTTGCAAAGGTGAGAGCGGCGCGCAGCCCGCTTCGGCCCACACGACCACACCTCCCCCTCTGTGCTGATGGACGGGACCGGACACCTGCTGGAGGCGGAGGTGCGCCTTCACTTATAGGCAACAAGGAAACTGGATTTGGAAAAAAAAAGAAAAAAAAAAAAAGTTTAAATCAACTCGCTTTAATAGGAAAAGTGGAAATATAAAGGTTAATTGAGCTGCCAAGTAATTTGGAAAACTGATATTTTACTTTATTTTAAATCCGAATGTATAGATTTTTTTTATATTTAATTTTGTTTCATTTTTAAATCTAGCAAGTCCGGATTTATGCCAGACAAACCCTCATGTAAAGCATCTTTAAAAAAAATAATTTTAAACTTCCGATTTTTTTTTTTAACGTTAAACAGCGTAACTTTACTCCATCAGCGTAAAGTGATGGAGGAGGAGGAAGTGAAATCCATATCTGAATTAAAGCAATGAAATAAAAAAATAAATAAACTTGAGACCAAAGTTGTTTTTTTCTTTTTTGATTTTTTATAAATAATTTATATCATTTCAGCATCCATATCCAAATAGAATAACTTAGGAAACTATTTTCTTATTTTGTTTAATTCAATTTGACAGATTTAAACTTTTCTTCTCATTTAAATACACAAATCACTTTTTTTTAAGTTGAAAAGAATAAAATGCATTTGGAATGCAGCTGGTGGAGAAAATCCTTCATTTTTAAACTGCAACAAAAAAAAAAAATCTCTTAAAATGTAATAAAAACAATGTTGGTAGTTACCTTTTATTTCCAGCTCAGCTTGGATTAACCTAAACGGTATTTTTATTTTTAAATGGCCAATATGCATCATCTTTGCTTTGGATATGTGTTTTATGTAAAGCTAAGATTACATTTTCAAACATGATTTAAAAAAAAAAAAAAAAAAAAAAAAAAATTCCTCCTACATTTGATGAATGACAAAATTTTTTGACGTCTAAAATCTGGCAACCTGTCCAAGGTGAACAGGAGCCCCTCACACTCCTACAAGGATAAGCAGGGATAGACGCTGGATGAATGGAGAAGAGAGGTAAGAATATTTCCAAAGTAACACTGGTCCTTCGAAATACAGCATATACAAGTTTGTATCCTTAAAACTAAGCTTTCTGGCATCTGGCCATCCAGCACCAGGCGCTGCCAAACCTCCATCCATTCATTCATTTCAACGCTTCCCATTTAATCACCTGAGCAAATTCAACCACCAAAACCAGAATCCCAAAATAAACCTTGAAGTCCAGAGCGTGTCCAAGAATGTCCCGCAGCGTCAATAAGCGCGCCTCTCACACCCTCCGCTACATGAAACGGCTAAAATAAGAAGACTGCCACAAAAGACCAGCAGGAATGATGTGTCCACGGGGACGACACGTCCAACAGGAAAGTGGGGATCAAAACCAAGAGGTCGGATTTGAAAACAGCTGCACGGCTTCAAAGCAAGGGGGCCGGTGCAGGGCCACTGTGGCAGGAGCCACCCTGCTGAGGGAAAAGATGTGCAGTGACAGAAGAGGAGGAGGAAGAGGAGGGGGACGGCGGAGTGGACAGAATCCTGAGGGACGAAGCTCTGCTGGCTGAGGAACAGTTAACTCCAACGAAGGGAGAACGGATGGAGGAAGAAGACTGGGACATGAAAGTGCAGGAAGGTTGCAGCTGGAAAATTAAGTGGATTTTGACAGTTTAAAAGTGAAGATATGGATGTTGACAGAAGGAATGTAAAACACTAACGCAAAGCCAAGGAATGCAAAAAATAAATAGAAAAACAAATTTGAACTTTCAATTCTTTTTAGGGTTTTAAAATGGACAAATCACACGAAACACTTCCAACTTTCATCCGTGACGATGCAGCCTGATTAAAACACATTTAAATTTCAGTGTGCAGCAGTGAAAATGTGTTGCAGCTACCATTACAACAATAGCATCAACCGACCACAAGAGAGGCTTGCGGAAAATTTATTTGAATTTGAGAACTGGCAGTAGACTATAGAAAATATATATTTTCTGCTTATAAAACATGAAAACATACATTTGGCCTATATAGATATTCTCTAAATTGCATCTGTTATTACACACAATAGAGCTCTCAGATAGTTTCAACACTTTAGTAGCAGAATACAACAAAAGACATCCAAATGTTTATAATATTCATCTAACAGAAAAATCAGCTTCAACAGTACACATAAAGGTAGTCTGGATGTTTTTTTTAATACATGGTTAACTGTACACACAAGGAGAAAATAAACACCGTAATTATTAGACATTTTTGAAATTATATATCCCTTTTCATTAAGAAATGACATTAATACCAGAATCATTCTCCATAAGGATGCATCATTTATATTAGATCACACAAAGAAATAAAAAATTAATTAAAATTAGCATTGGACTGAGTCCAACGTCCCACTGAGTCTACAGCCAGGGCTCAGTGGGACGCTGGCGAACTGGGAGGTACCAAATAAGACAAAGTTTTTTTTTTATTATCATAATACTTAAAATAAGTAACTTAAAAAAACTACATTAATTATTACACAGGTACGAATTGCAGCAGCTTAGCAGTCTTGAATAGTTCAGGTACAGAGTATACACAAAAATAAATCTACCACGTCTTGTTTTTCTTCAGAACAAGATGCAACATCCAATTTCAAATCACACATTCACGATCTTTGAACATTTTCAGTATGAAAACAGAACAGAAAAAAAAGGGACAACCTTCCTGCAACACAGATATCACAGGAACAACAATTTTATAAGTGTAAATATATATATATATGAAACATATATATCTTAAATTAACAGTCAAATATATGAGCATATATACATCGTTTTACAAGGTAGTAAAGGCAAAAAAGCTATTTGCAACATCCCCCTAAATCCTATCATTTCAGATCAATGTAATAAATTATCCATGACATCTCCATTTCAAAGTAAGGAAAAAAAAATCATCTTAAAACTACAAGTTAAAAGTCTGTCAAAACATTAGAGAACCCATCTTTGTTTCAAAAGTGAAAAAAGATATTGCACCTTTTTTTTTTTTTTATACCAGAGAACAATAAAATGACAATGAAAAACAGCATACAATGCACAAGAGGAATTAAATTAGAACCACTGCCACTGGTGGACATCAATTCTTGTTTTGAACCTTGTAACAAAAATACATTTCCTGTAACAAAACATCACAGTTTCATTTCACTGAATTATGTAAAAAGGAAAAAACAAAAAAGCAAAACGGAAAAAAATAAGCATTTTAAACACTTTAAACATTTGACAAATGACAAAAGCCATATTCAAGACTGCTAAGCACAGTAATCATGGTTTTACATAACTAGAAAAAATAGATTATATATATTGCCTTTTGAAATGTTACAACTTGTGGGTTCATTTTGGCGATTACAATCTGAGTCAAGACAGAAAAATATAAGCAAGAAAAAAACAAAAAAAACAAAAAAAAAACAGCTCTCTCATGTCCAAAAAGGGATCCCATCTATCCAAAATAACAGTGTACATAAGCATTTAGTAACAAATAAATGTTCCTGATTTTTAGAAATATTATTTAATCATACATGTCATTCTACAGCTAGTGTTTCTCACTAAGAAAAAAATAAGTCTTCAAGGCGTTGTAAATCTATCACCCCCTCTGTTAAAAAAACCAAAAACAAAAAAGGGGTTGGGGGCTGTTTTCATCCGTTCACCAATTCAAGTCATGGGAGTCTTCTCTAGTGATCCTGCAAAATATAAACATAGTGTTAATGTTTCAGTTTAAAGATATTTTGCATGTATAAACATTAGACACCGGATATTAAGACGATCCGTTTCAAACACCTTTTCCTCCACGATAATCTTTCTTTAAATTTAGCTGAACACTTCCTGTTTTCAGCAAGTTAGGATTAGAGAATTCAACCTTTTTTATTATATAAAGTATACCTGATAGCTCTGGCTGGAGATGGTCAGTGTTACTGTCCAGATAAAGTGAGTCTTGTGCTGACATGGGCTGAAAAGCCACGCAGAGAGGAAGAAGCCAAACAAAAGAAGAAGCAAAAGAAGTTTGCAAATTCACTTTGAGGATAAAGACGTTAACGTTTTGGAGACATGAACTGTGGTCAGATGAATGATCATCATTAAATTTGGAGACAAAAAAAAAGAAAAAGAATCTCACAACCAGAGAAGAATATCTCAAATATGGATTACAGGAGTGGAAGCATCACTATTGATGCAGTAAACAAAATAGACAGCAAAAAAGGCAGAAGAACATTTTGTGGAAATATTTTGGTAACATCTCATACATCCACCAAGAAGTTAAAGCTCGGCACAACATGGGTCTTCCAAATGAACAATAAGTGAAAGTCCGCCTCTATATTAGTTACAAAGTGGCTTAAGGTCACCAAGGTCTAGTTTAGCAGAGGTCATCACAAAGTCTTGATCTAATTAGCAGTTCTGTCAGGAGAAATGAGACAAAATTCAATAAGGCTATTGTGAGACTATTGTAGGAGGATATTTAAAATGTTTCACCCAAGTCAGAGTTTAAAAACTGGATTCTATTGAATCCTAAAGGAAGCTTGATTACATCTCTAAATTTGAAGAAATGTATTTATTTTGTAGAAAAATTCTCCTCTCCACTATTTTGGTATTTTACAAATAAAAAAAAAGAAGAAAATGTTAGGTTGATTTACTAGCAGCCAGGCTTTTCCAAACCATTTCCTTTTTTATTTGATATTTGGCCAGCAGCTGATTGCAATTTTGACTGAATAAGTTTTTAACTTCAAGGATTGTAACACAATAAAAGAGGAGATGTGCTGCACAACCCTAAAATGAGGTGGTAGATTTGAACCATGAGAAATTACAAGATGATCTGCATCTGTTAGAAACATCTGAGTCATGTGGATGAGTGTATCACCTGAAGGCCCGGGGCTGGTGTCTGCTGAGTGCCCTGGTTGAAGAAGGCTATTGGCTGTCTGTAGAAGTCAACCCAGGTGTTGTACTCAGGATTAGAAGTCTGCTGAGATCCAGGACCTGTTGTCTGGCCTTAAAAATTAGAACACAGCAACAAAACAAACAAAAAAATTAGACACATTTTTTTCCAATCATGAATTTTATAATTTAAAGAAAAGATCACCAGAAGACTTACCCCAGGTTTTGTTATATTCTGGAGCGGTGCTCTGTGGTTGATTTTGCTGACCTGCTGGAAGCAAACAGCTACTTAATGCATTTCATTTGATCAAATTCTGATTTTTAAAACTCTTTTACAAAGTTTTGACCAAATGAAACTAAAATAGATATATTTTAATCTAGGCTGAACCAAACGTGAGTCAAAACGTGTTTGTCGTCAGAAAGCAGCTTTTGCTAGTTGGAAAATATTCCTGAATGACACTCGCCTAGCTTTTTATAATACTGCTCCCAGTCCATCTGGCCCGTCTGGGATCCATTGTGACCTGAAACCAGACACAGATAACACGTCCAGATTTACTGAGAGTGGGGTTTGGCTTTCTCTGCTCCCATCTAACAACTCTGATTCCTAATGAACTCCAGTGGCAGCACCTGCAAAAATCTGTCCGTACAGGAAACGCGCAGTCAGCCACAGGGAATGTTCTGCAGGCTGCTAACTATTTGAACCCACTACGGCAGCAGGGAACCTGAGAAACTACCCACTTTGACTTAAACTATAGTAATTTATTTAGAGCAGTCCTAGTTCGTGATTTGGGCACATCTATAGTTAAAAACATCCACCATTCCATTGGAGATGCTTACTGTGGTCCTGCTGGCCCTGAGGTTGCCATATCTGAAATGTTGTGCCCCATCCTCCAGTCATAAACATCTGAGGGCCACTGGAAAGAAAAACAAACATGTGAGAATCAGTCCTCATGTTTTTACCCACAAACTGCAACACTCTTGTTCAGATTTTATGTAATAAAGTAGTGCAGAAGAAATGCTCCTTTTCTTCTTGTTTTTAAAACCAAAAGAACTTTGTTTGTGCTGTAATACTTTTTAAGATGAAAAAAACAAGAGTTTGCAGAGGTCACATTACCAAAATCAAATAAAATTTATATATTTTTTAAATGCTTTTGTAGCCCAGTCAATTGATACAAAATTTGCCTAATTTTGTAAAATGATTGGGTGGCTGACCTTTGATAATCTCTGGAAACATTTATTAATATTTTTAAAACAAAAATGTTTGCTCCACAAACGTTTGAGACCAATTCCGTTTGATTTGAGGAAGATAACTGGTTCTTTCTGCACTAATTTGTGTTGGTCTATCACAGAATATCCCACAATTATACATTGTATCTAGTAGCTGCAACATGAATAAAGTTGATGAGTTTTTATGCAAGGAGCTGTATTGGAATGTGAGGAGTTGGGCCTTACTGTTGAGGAGGAGTAGTTGGGCCTTGGTTGTAAGGACTCATCCCAAAGTTGCTGTTGCTGCCGATCCCCGGGCCCTGCGGAAGACCAGGAAAAGCAGAGGCGAGTGAGAGACCACACTTGTGTTTAAAGGGACCCAACAGGCAAGGTCAGAGGGCAGGGGCGAGCGCTGATGCACTCCATTAAGTCCATTTGATGGATTCTTCATGTTTAACCTCTGGTGACATCCTGCTGGCCACTAGGAGCACAGAAGCCTAGCTCACCCAGGCAATGACATGTGTGCTCATGAATATCAGATCAGACAATAGGAGTTGGAAGAGGAGTTGAGGGGGGAGCAGTGAGTGCCGGGGACAGACCACCTACCCCAATTCTCTCATCGATCAGCTGACGGGCTTTATCCAACTGCTGAGTGGTGCCTCGGATGGAGAAGATGCGGACATTGGGGTCAGTGTTGGGTGGCGGGTTTCTCTGCAGCTCCACATGGGCACGAGACTGCTCTTTGATGTTTTTGATGGTTTCTCCACCTGAAATGTTAATAACGAGCTGTAATAAATGTCCTCCCCTCGAGTCAATTGGAGACGTTGTGGGGCGCAAAGCCACTCATGACTGAACATTAAGAGCCGATAAAGATCCCAGACTGCTCATCTTTATTGTTTACCATTTTCATAACATGCACCCAGTGACTTGTGATGGATGTGATCAATATGATAATCAGCTTTCTATTCATCCTCAATGCCAATCTGAAGGGGAAAAAATAAAGTAGTAAAACAAACCAGTTTAATTTTATCAAAATGGAAGAAGAAATGTTGAGCACCATTTAGTGATTTAGGGAACAAAGTCTATAGAGTTTACTGAGTAGAAGCAGTTTTTGCTGACCCTAAGCTGCACAGCATTCTGGGGGATGAAGGCAGAGGAAAGGCTTTAGTCACTCAACCTCTATCAGCCAGCTCACCAAGGATGGTGGAATCAACCTTTTGAGAAACTTGCAAAGCACTTTCAGGTTTTGCCACTGTTCCTCATAAGTGCTTAAAAAAAACAACAAAAAAAACCCATAATGGAGTGAAAAGAGAAAATGAATACCACAACTCGTGAGAAAACTATCAATAATTACAGATATCGACCAATCTGAAATGCCTACATCATGATAAGTTTTTCAGCCATGTTGATATTGACCAGACCTAATATGAAGTAATGATAATAGAAAATCACTAATAGAGTTGGAATTTTTTTTTATTTCTGTCACTTTGGTTCACTTTTTCCTCATTCAGATCCCATAAGAACCCAGCTAAAAATCAGTGTATTTTCAATTGTCTCAAGGCCAGCAGTGTCTGAAAGATACTTGCTTAATATCTGACAGAAATGTCAACAGTCTGCTGCATCTTATTTTCAGGGTGCAAACAATTTGGGTTGAACTTCTTCCCTGTGTAAACTCACCTCATTGAAATCCCAGTCTACCTTTAGAAAACCCCGGCATGCGTCTCACAACTCATCTACCATTCTCTACTAACATCCATGCAAATCAGGAAACAAAAGACAACATCTCCTGCACCCCCAGCACCCCTCGCTCTTGCATCAGATGCCAGCTTCCCGACATGTGGGAAGAGCAGTCACACCAGCAGGGTGAGATGAAACGTAGCTGGCAGGAGAAAAAGACAAAATTGAAGCGTATCCTCCTCTGGGGACGTCGTTTGTCTCTCACTTTTTTCCACCATTCTTGACTTCGTGTTCTCCTGTGGGAGGCGAGAGGGAGCGAGGGAGGGCGCTTCCCGGGGCCGTCCCAACATCAATTACACATTTGTTCACTTGTGGCTGACACACTGACGACCCTGACTGACCCCTGAATGAAAACCCTCATCTCAGTTCTCTCCTATGGTAGCTTTCTCCTCACAGCCAACAGACTGCACATGGGCCATTAAGCCATTGTCAACCAAATGAAACTTCTGCCTTAATGAAGCCATTATGATCTCTTCTGGTCAGACAGCAGAGAGCAATGAAGACCCCGACTATTCATTTCATGGACTGGGCTGTAGAGCGGACAGATAATATGGGCCTTATTAATGAGACTGGTTTAGTGAGCAGCAGAAAGGGAGGGGAGATAAAAGAGCAACTGGTGGCAGCATTCAGGGGCAAAGCTGGGGAACTGGTTAGCTGCTGGTCTGGAAATAAAAACTTTCTGCACTGTGGGACAAAACCATCACATGTGATATTTCTCCTCTAGTCAATTTCATCTCAAGCTCTAAATATTTATACTTACTTAAAAGTAGATATTTGGATACATTGTTGTCTCCTGATTTTAGCTAGCATGTGCTAAACATGTGAGATATAACCTATTTGTGAATTTACTTTTTGAAATCAATGTTATACAAAATTAGCAGCAGCAATTGTAAAATATGGAGTCAGAAGAATGCTATGACTTAAACATAAACTATTAACAGAGATGTATTGGTAATGCACTGCATCCTAAATGCACAAAGGAGCATAATCACAGATCCTTCCTCCCAGCAGATGTTAGACTCTTAAACCATCACAGATCCCAAAAAAACTTCATAAGAGTTAATATATCTGCTGGCATTTGCACAATTTGTACTGCTTTTACTAATTTTTAATAACATTTCTGCTGTTACTGCACAACTCCTTTTACATTGTGTTGTAAATAGTGTCTTGTGTTTTTTTTTTTTTTTTAAGTTCAATACACATGCACATTATGTAAATTAAAAGAAGTCATTCTACTCAGTTGCACATCCCTTGGATTATGACAAAGATTTTATCTTGGTAGTTTATCATTACCAGAAAAATTCATATTTTTTAGTATTTCTCAAATCAACTATCCAGTTCTGATGAATGAGGACAAACTATTGCTGCTATGCATGATGATCAAATGAAATGGTCGGCAAGACAGAAGGAAGAAATCAGAGGAAACATTGAGGGAAAGAAAGAAATGAACAAAAGACAGGAAAGAAAGGGAATCGAGATGAAACACGGTAAAAACAATACCGTTTTTCCTTGAGAGGAAAGAAGAATATATAAAATGACAAAGGACGAGGACAGGAAAGATGAGAACAAAGAGAAAGGGAAAAACAAATGCTCACAAACCCCTAAGAAAGAAAAAAAGAAGAAGTAAGGACATCCAAGAGAGAGCAAGGAGGGAAAGAGGAAAACAAAATAAAATAAATGAGGAAGACAGGAGACAAGAAAAAAAGGAAGGACAAAAGAAAAAAGAAAACAGGAAATAGAAGTCTGGAATTACAATTGTGTTTCCATGCTCTGTGAAATACTAAAATCTAATCTAATACTTTTCCCAGACTGATTAGGAACTCTGTTAGCACTGAATAAAGCATTAATAAACAAAGGCCAGCTGGGCTTTGTGATTGAAACAGAATTAGTGTTTCACAATAAAAGCCGTTGAGACTTATGAATGTATTATTACCGAGCTCCAATGTGCCAAAGAATCATCCAGCAACGAGGCATTGAAATTTTGCAAAATTAAAATTTTCTCAGTCTCACTTTTGACCAAGACTGAAGATGTTTTATGCAGGAGAAAAAAACATCTGCATGTAAGCGGAAAGGTGTTTAGTACTCACTGAATTCATTGTTATAATAAAGTCTGAGCAGATTGGTGGGTGGCAGGATTTATCAAGCTCTCTGTGACTGTGTGTGTGTGTGAGAGTGTATGAGGTCAAAAGCGAGGGGCAACAGGCTGCATATGGCATCGTAAAGATATTAATCACCGCACCCTTTAAGGGGTGGCTGACAGCACCCAGACCCACCGCCATCTCCACCATATTGCCTCACTTCATATGCTAATGCGGAGAGCGGGGGACGCACCGCCCAGGTTTATTTGTTTCCCTCGCCCCACTACAAGCACAAAAGCCACTTGACATTTCTATTGCCATGTTTTTATCTTAGGTAAAGAGGCCCCGGTCCGCACCGCCCACCGCTGCACGCACACACACACACTGAGGCAACACGCATGCCACCATGCAACACACATGCACACACAGCTCCTTCCAATGCAGTGGTCAATGACTTTTAAATAGCTGCCAATAGAGTGGGCATGAATAGCCAATAAGCTAATTCCTCCTATTCAATCCCTCGCTGCACTCTATTGGACTGAAAGGCCCTCATTAGATGCCAGGCAGCCTTCCACATGATTGAGGGCTGTTATTATGCACCTTTAACAATTAATGTCACATTACACGCATTATCCCCGTCATTAAGCCCTTAGTGAAGCCAATGAATACCACTTGTGCTATATACATGAGCGCAAAGGGGGGGAGTAGGAGGGTGGTCACCCCCACCCCAGGTATTCTCATCAGTTTTACGAAGTCACCCAAAAGCAAACGGCGTCCAGTTATTGAAAAACAAGTAGCAATCTGCTCACTTTTCAGATGCCTTGCATTAGAAGCTTCTTATTCTTTTTTTAAGAATTCAGAAAGTGCCACTATTCAGAACATCAACCTGCTTTAAATCTTTTTGTGCTTTATGCATGGAAATAAGTCTGGATTGTACATGCAAAGCATGCTTAAAGCTGTTTACCAAGGAGCACCAACATGTTCTTTACCTTTGCCAATCACCAGCCCGCACTTATCAGCGGGTACAGCATATGTCACCTCCTGCAGGCCTCCAGCTCCTCCCATGTTACTGTCGCTGCGCCCTCGGCGGCCCATTATGCCAAATCCGTCCCGCTCCTATTGGGAGGCAAACAGGTAAAAAACAATGAGGACCGAAACTATAACAAATAATCACAGAAGCCTTCGATCAGGAATTTTCATCCGTTTCCAGTCACCGATGAATATCTTGGATTGCTATTCATAGAGTGCTCCTTTAAAAGTGCTTTGAAGAGGTATTAACACCCTTGACTTTGCCACTTTTTATCCAGAAACATCAATATATTTTTTGGATTTCTTTCTGACAAAAACATAAAGTTGCAAATAAATGTGAAGTGAAAGGAAAATGATGCACATTGTTCAGATGTTTTTGTCAATAAAAGTCTGGAAATACATCATAAATGCACTTTTGGGTACATCTCTTCCAGCTTTGTAGTTTTTGAAACTTGATTTTTTCCCCAAAAACGTTTAATCTCAGTCTTTTTTTTTTTTTTACACAGATTGAATTGGAAGAATCTGAATGTCATTTTTCATATCATGCCAAATAATGCCTATTTGACTTAGGTCTGGGCTTTGAGTAGGCCCTTCTAACACAGACTTGTAGCTCTAATAAGTTTTCGAAGAAAGGGGGTTGAATTTGGTGCATGAATCAAGATGTATAAAACTTCAATTTAACTTTTTTAAAACCGTCCAGTTAATAATGTTCGAGTGTACTTTGTGTTGGACTGTAATACAAAATTGTACAAAATACCCTAAAGTTTGTGGGTGTAATGTAAAAACTTTTCCAAGGCAAATGATCTAAAATGAGCCTTGAAATTTACTTTCTTCAGGTTTAGTAGGAATGAAAGATGGAATCTCTTTTTCTTCAAACTCTTAATAGTTTTATGTTCAACTGCTTTGAGATAAAGAGAGGGAAAGCAAACCTGAGCGGTCTGGACCAACTCGTTGATGAGGTGGGCAGCATGATGGCAGTGGTCGTGCTGGCCCATCACCTGAGCAATGCGGTCGGGACTGACTCCGTCATCTAAACATAAAACAAAAATAGATTTAAGACCAAGCCTAATATAGCTGCAGAGGTTAAAAAACATTTAATGTGATTTTGATCACTCCTTGAGCTGACCTTGTTTGAACTGAATCCTGACACCAGCATCATTCTGAATCTTCTTGATCATTTCTCCATTTCTGCCGATGATGATGCCAACAGCAAATCTGGGCACAACCACCTAAAAAACAAGAACAATTCAGCAGAGGAGAAAAAAAAAAAAAAACGACAAAAAAACTGGAAAAACGCTGATAGATAAAGTCTTACATCCAGACTGCTTCCACCCATTTTTGACCCAAAGTCCAGCCTGCCTGCCCTGAAGTCTCCTTGGTCTTTGTCTCGAATGAGCTTCACCACAAGTTCGCGTGCTTGCTATAAAAATAGATGTATATGAAAACAAATATATTTTAATACAAATGATAGGATTCAACTGAATATAGCCTAAAATGCATGCGGTATGTATAACGTGTAAACTAAACAAACAGGAAAGACTTTAGCCCACAGTGATCTCCTCTGCGTCTGACCTGCACTTTGTGGGGATCCCCAGTGATTCTGAGGGGCTTGTCCGCTCCAGTGGGCATGGGGTCATCTTGAATCATTATCATCTGGACTCCTGTTCTCTCCTGCAGAGGTAAAAAATAAAAGAAAAGAAAAACTACCACAGTTACATGGGGCACAAAACACCAGTCATAGCAAGGAAATTCTAAGGTGCAACATGTTTTCTCCCCTCAGGCATCTGAACATTTGAAAAGGGGCCAAACACGGTGGGATGTTTTTAAAACGAACGCACAAACATACAAGTCGTATGCAAAATAAACCATTGATCAATTGACAAAATCAAAACAAAAACAAAAACAAAAAAAATCAAACAATACACACGACTAGGATTGAAGGATGATTAATGTGTAAACTGCAAGAAATGAGATCAAGAAAATATAATCTGGAAAATACTGAACTAGAACTTTCCCAGAATGTTACACACTGCATGGAAACACAAATGATCAAAACAGTAAAGTAACTTAAATAATTCCAAGACAAGACAGGTGGGCAGTATTTTCCTTTTAATAGAATGGTGTTTGAAGCTTTTTTACTCTTTAAGAAATGAGACAAAATTAGGATCACAGAAGATGATAAAAGATGACTAACTGGGCCAAAAAGATCACGGTCTTTGGACTGGACTGCATCTCACATTTCTTATCAAATGATTACATTTTAGTAGTTTGAAAGCTGATTTCAATGAAAACCATTCAAGGTTGATGTTGATCATTTGGTTTTATCAAGCAGATTAAATAGGCCAGATATAAAATGACTCAGTTTTCTCATGATAAGCTCAGAGGGTGAAAGTCTTTCCAGATCATACATTAAATATATTACAACTGAAAAATCTGTGCTGTTTGGATGCCTGTAAATGAATCCAAACAGCACCTTCCTTGATATAGCTACTTCAAGTAAAAATCTCACAGAACAAATAAACTTTGATACATAAGAATCATTTTTGTCTATTTCAATGACTTTCAGCACAATTTATAATTTCAGCATTGTTTTGCGTATTTAACTGTTGCATTTTAACAAAATTTTCAGAAATTAGTTTGCATCTACTGAAGCCTTTGGAAAGAAAATTGAGAATTGGCCAAAATTGATCATGTTGACGTGCTGTAAGAGGTGTATTTCTATGGCAGATTATCAACAGACCTGCAGTTGTTTGATGGTCTCTCCTCCCTTGCCGATGACCAGGCCGACTTTGTTGGCAGGGATGAGGATCTGCTGAATGGAGCTGTTTCCATCCATGTCGTTGTGGAAGCCGGGACCATACCGACACTGCTCCACAATCTCACTCAGCAGTCGCTTTGCCTGCCTGCAGAGTGGAAAAACAAGATTGCTTAGAACATTCAGAAGAAAAACCAGCTGAGCCACAATGTTCAGCATCAACAGGTTCGACTTCTTTCCAAACAATGGCATATAGATTTTATTTTATTTTCTTAAATCTGTGCCCAGACTCACTCAATGTTCTCTGGGCTCCCGGTCAGAGTGCAGGGTCTGTCCAACATGCCACCACTGTCTACAATAAGAGAAAAAAAAAAGTTATTACAAATCATTCTCACCTACAATAATGTGTGGTCAACAGAATATTCACAGTAAAAACCAGGAAATAGCTTTCCATGACCTGAAAAACTAAAAGGAACAATGAAAGGGACGGGTATTAAGAAATGTAACTCAATGTGTCAGGTGAGCTGTCAGGGACAGATCGGTTTTCATGTTGCTATTCATCTGCTTTAACAGTGCTCACATTTTCCAACTGTGTAAAGCATAATATGATTAAGTACCTGGAGTTGTGCTCAGCCCATTGGTCATAATATTGGGAGCAAAGATGAGATTCAACAAATACCAGTAAAACATTTTGTTTGAATATTTAGTATAAATGTTTCACAATTTAATATGTGTTTAAGACAAAAAAAATAAATAAAAAAACTTTACTCTTTATGGAAAACTTCAGTTTTAGTTCAACATCTCAAACAAGTGCAATTTTCAGGCATCTGAGGTGAATGAAGATCTAAAACATGGCAGATAAAGCTGCTGCTTCTTCTTCTTGTATGTTCAGCAGAGCTGCACAATGAATCACATCATGATAATATCAAATGCAATACTACCACCTCAAAAGGCTGCTTGGTAGGACATTATATTTCAATTAACAAATCCAAAATTAGAATGCTAATGCTGTTTTGGCCAGCTGTTCTTTATGACGACACTTTATGAATTCTTTAGATGCTCAAAATGCCAAAGCTTGTAAACGTGGTAAAGGAACTTTTTCAAGAAAACCAAGTGATTTGAATGAGGATTACTTGCAATATTCAGAAATAGTATTAAAATTACCCAAATGCTGATATTATATGGCTCTAGTTTTCACATTTAAAACTTTACAGTTAAGACTGACTTTTAATAAATCTCTGTTCAGTAAACAATTTCCCACAACAGGTTGTATCAGATCCAAGTTCATTTAATTTTTGAACAGGATGTGCTGAACGGAGATTCTTTGGAGAGTCCACATTTATTTAACTACAACTAACTTTATTCATTCTTTCTCTAGATCAGGGGTTCTCAATACGTCGATCGCGGGAAGGTTTTGAGTTTTGAGGTGACAGACCGCCAAGATGCTGAGACCAGCACTTCCTCTTCTGACGCGCTTATCAAAATATTCACTATGATCCGAAATGTTTGTAGCTTCATTAAAGAATAATAATAATTAAAAAAATCAACAAAATGTGTTAAAATTAATAATCTCAATAATTATTGTTATGACAAGGTGTTGCGCAATTCAGTGCATTTTGGTTTCACTAACAAAAACAAAAAAGGCGACTCAAAGATCGACTGACCAGCAGAGCAGGAGTTTAAATTAGCTACTCAACCACTGCTGTGTTCATGAGAGAATTATTAATAATCGAGAAATAAATATCAAGCCTGGAAACCTGATATCGTAACAGACTGAATGTTATGTTTTTAACGTAATCTTTGCTCGGCTTGCTATAACTGATTTCTGCTATAACTGATGTATATTTGCATATAAAATAAGTCAATAGAGTTTAATTTACAATTTTTATGTCTTCGTGTCATGAGATAGATCTCAGGCGGCTGGTGAGAGAAAAAGTAGTTCTTGGTCTCAAAAGGTTTGGGCACCCCTGCTCTAGATGGTTAAGGTACAAGAGTTAGCTTATTAGTGAAGGGTAGAAATCTGACATTACTTCCCAATCCTCCTTATGCCTTTTGGGGGCATTTCAACCTCTTTTTACCAGATGTTTGTTCATGGCAGGGTGAGGTGCTTTTAATCTTGTAAAACATTTTGTGTTGCATAAAATTGAAACAAAAAATCATGAACAAACTGTGTTGTCTTTCCACTTTAGACTCTTATTAGGCATACCTGAGGCAATCTGGATCTTGCAACCTGATTCCTGCTGTATTCTTGAAATCTGCTCTCCTCCTTTTCCAATAACTATGATAAGAAAGGAAACTGTGAGCCTTTCTGAATTCATACAAAGAACAAATTTGTGACAACATATAAAGTTTAAAAGTAAAGAACTTGAGGGTTACTTACTGAATCCAACCATCTTATCAGGCACTTTAAAGTCTTCTGTTGTAAAAGCCCTAAAACCCGAACAAAAAGCACGATTAGAGCTTAAGTCACATATTTTACATATTGATCCAGCTGACTGGTTGCATTTCGCAACCTCTATGATCCCTGCTTCAAACATCTCATTGCTCAGTTTTTGTCTACATCATGGTTAAAATTACTCTGAAGATTCAGAGTAAGTTTACTATTAAACATAAAAACCCTTGAATAAACCTTAAGACTTCCATGTCGTATTTTGTCAAGGCATGGCCAATGAATAAAGCTAATATGCATCGCCATTACTAAAAGCAACCAAGAGTTTTTTTGCTCACCTTTGCTGTACCAACGCACCAAGATGGTTTCCTACTGTGGGAAGAGGGAAAAAAGTCAATTTAAAAGTCTGAAATATGCCTATAGTAGCAAATGCATTGATATGGAAAAGCGATAAAGCAAGCAATATCAGAAAAATTGATTCAATACTGAGGGGAAAAAAAGGGAGCAGATGTTTGTGAAGCTGCCAATCCTACAAGTCTGCATCTGACCCACAGCGGGGAGCTTTCAGCGGCAGGGAAATAAGACCTGGAGGTGCATGAATGAGCGTTTCAATCAGAGGCGCTCTGAAAGAGAGGCAGCAGCCGGGTCAGTGACTGCTGGTCCCGAATTGAATTTTTGACAGGTAGAATCAAGCAAGGGTCCTGCAGGGTCACCGGAGGATGTTCAGCAGCAGATGTGAAAACCTGAACCGATATCTTTATGGGTTCAATCAATTTTATGGCTGTTTGCACTGATTTCACTTCTTCTGGAAAAAGCGCGGGGGTTAAAGCTCGAGAACAGAACAGCTATGAATACAAAGAAGGGAGGTGTGCAAACTTTATACAAAGATAGAAATTTTCACAAAAAAAAAAGAAAAAAAGAAAAAAACTTTTGCGAGTAGTTGAATATATGTTTGAAAATTAGACACTGAAAGCCAGCTGCAGAACTAGAAAGTTACCACGTCTGTCATTTGTCTTATACAAAAGGACAACCTTGACTAAAGAAAAGTGAGGACAAATTCCCACAAACAGCAGTGCATCCAACAAACAAACTTGAATTGCATACAATTTTCCTATTCGTGCATTCAAGGCCGAACTCTCGTACAAACAACTGTGACAAGATAAGAGGAGGCAGCGGTAAATAACTAGTGTTTCCACTTTGTGAAAATGAAATGGATCAAATGTTTGTAGTGAGTGAAACCACGGCAGGATGATTGTCTCCACTACGGTGCTTCGAGTATTAAGTCTCTGACAAACAACATGGCTCTCACTTCAGATTATAGCCTAACTCCAACAAGCTTTGCCAGTTTCACTGCAAAGAAAAAGTACTGGTAAATAACTCATAAAAGGTCTATGGGTTACATATTTGGTGCAGATCATATGTCAAAAACTCTGAAATAACGAGTGACAATCTACAGCGTAAGTTTAAGTTAACTACTGAAGGAAGGAGTCTCAAAGTAATCAGTGAATTAAGAGATGCAAGGAGCCATTTAAAAATGTTACTTTTTCTAACATGTATAGAAATATCTGAAAAAATTATGCTGCTCTTAGTTTCAGTTTAAGAGTTGTCACAATTTCACACTAGCATATATCATGTAAAATTAAAAACTATAGGACATGCAGCGTTATTATGAAGGCTCACCTCCATTGTCTAGAGAACGTTTTTGGCCCCCAAAGCCATAGAGGGAGGGGTCTATGACTGGACACGAACTGTTCATGTTGGGCATCTGGTCTCCTCCCATCTTGGCTGCCATCTGGAGACAAAACAGTGGGACAGAGGGAATAAGTGGTTCAATTATGATATTTTTCAAATGCAAGTTTTCACAGAAATATTCCTGAACATCACTTTGGTAATTAACTTATTCGTCCACCTTCTTTTTCTTGCTTGGGTAAGAAAAGGAGTATAGCTTTTTTCCACCAGCAACTGTTGTTGATATTTTATCAATTTCACTGCTAAATCACAAAAAATATCACAAAACATGGATATTGCATTCTTTAAAGTATCTCGATGAATTTTCCACAGACAAAACCACAAAAAGTTGATCGCCTTTTAGTTGTGAAAGTAGAAGAAGACCCTCTTTAGGATGGAGAGCAAGGATGAATATATAAAAGCAAAACGTTGCTTACTTATACTGAATAGTTATACTGCCTCATACTCATATTAGTGATGCACCGATATGAGAATTTGGACTGATATCGATATCAATACTGCCACTATGGCTGATAATCAATATTTTGCATAATATAGATACACATTTACATACTAGGCCAGGAAAAACTCAATGACCACATGCATACTGGGGGAGAAAATAAAATCAATTGGTATTTATTACAATACAAACCACAAACATGCTCAATGAAGTGTTTTGCAACTTTGAAAAACTAAACCTAGTTTGCAAATATGACTATAATAAAGGCAAATTGTAAAATATATTAAAACTATAAACAATCATCTTCCTTAACAATACTCAGGGGACCTTCCCACCCCAATCTTGTAAGCTGCAACTCTTCAAAATGAAATTATGTGCAAAGTTACACACAGAGTTACACCACTGCTTTGTAGTCACAGAGTCCCAAATGTGAACTTCAGGTATTCTTAAACTAAGAGGTAATCAAGCTGGATTCAAAAACTTCACCAGATAATCGGTGCATGACAATGAGAGTTTACTCTATCTTTAGATAAAGAGGGGAAGACAAGGCAGATCATCAAACCACTACTACATTTTTCCAACTCCACTTCAGTGTTCCTGGCACTTTCTTTAGATCTACCTCTGATCTTTCTGGTATATTAATCACACAGTACCACCAAATGAATCAAATAGCTTCTGCATGTTTGTGAAATGAGAAAAAAGATGCAAGCACGTCCATCCCAAAATCATATTTTTACACTGAGGTGAATATATCTGTAAAATCAAATCAGGGTTGAATTATCTCTAGTTATGCCAATCAATATCAGATAAAAAATGGGTGCAATCTGCAAATCTGCACTTTTGGGTGAAGTTTGCAGCAACACTTCAGGTGACCTAGTTTTTCTGATAGGTTGCTATGAAAACACCATGAGACCTGATTACGCAGGAAAGATTGTAGCATCCCAAGATTGACACTTTTTAAACCAGCATCTTACACATTATTAAAATTACCATTCTTTTAATATATGCATGCTAATAAGACAGTTATAATTAAACATTATGAAAAATGGATTTGTATAGAATCATTATGATTTTGAGCAGCAAAATGGTGATTATGACCTATGTCACAGCACATTTTAAAATACCGCCACATTGGGAGCGACGTACAACAGATCTGACCATAATGCAAATAAAACAAGTTGCTTTAGAAGGTTGTTCACTGGGTTTTGGCTGTGGGGTCATTTCTTCAGAAGCAGCACAAGGATTCCTTGATGCAATACCAGCAAATATTTTGTAATCAATTTAACTTTTCTTGGTGTTTTGTTAATCTTAGTCAAGAAAGTTGCAAAATTTTGACAGCTTGCAGAATGAAATATTTAATTCTTTAAGTCAAAAGAGAACAAATGTATTCCTCTCCACAAATTGAAATAAATCTATAAAGGTAATAACAGAAACTTGGGTTTTTTAGTTTCAAAAAGTACTTTTAATGACAAACTTGTCTCATTGGAAAACATAATTTGCTGAAGTTTGTTTTTACACCATCAAAGCCAATGCTTCTTTCTTCATCTTTTCAAAAAAAAATGAAAAGATGGGAAGCTTTGTATATGTTGCACCTTGCAGTATTTTTGTTATTTGCAAGAATGTTAATTTGTCCACCATAATTTTCTGACATTTCTTTCATATTTCAGACATTCAAAAAAAAGTGTCAGCTCTTTATATTTACTCTGCTCATGTTTTTCTGCTGATGGAAAAGTGTATAGCTCCATGCTAAAAAAAGGAAAAGCACAAGGCATGCAGGTTTTTTGCATTACAGATAAAAACAAGATGTCTTTTAGAAGATGAACCACTTGCAAATATGAAGTAGATTCTCACATCGTGCGATGATGGACATTCAAATCTTCTGCATGAGAGCGTTTTTCTATTCTGCCTTAATCTGTCACCTCTCCTTTCACACCAAAGTATAGCATTTCAGAAAATTACACTAAATTGACATGTGTGCTTGCCTGGAATGTTTTTTCACAATATGAAAATATGCTCATGGAAATTAGAGTCTCCCATCACCTTCAGGGACGATTATCTACTTCAGAAAGCCACTGGTGGAAGAGAAGCTGCAATAGAAATAAGGAGGCATAAAAGGAAGCAGGTGTGAGGTTGTTGTTACCACGGCGTCTCTAACGCCATGGACCCATCAAGAACATTTTAACGCACTCTGGATGAGGTCAATACTCACGCAATTCTTTTTAAATTGGAGTATTTGTTAGCTGTTGCCATCAGAAATTTTCCAAACACCTTGGCATGTGAGCATCTGTTTTCATAAATTTTGATGTCAAAGTGACAACTTTTGCCGCGGCATCTGTGCACGCATTGCCTGGCCAAAGAAACATAGCTGAATGAGCACAGGCTGAATGTTCATCCACACATATCCTGCTTTCATTTCAACACATACTTTCCTGCCCATCCTTTGCAAGCTGTCATGTTTCAATTCAAAAGCTTAATTTTCTTTCCTCCTCTCTAGAGATACAAGTCATCTCTGTTATATAAAGGTAAAGGCATTTTTTTAACATAAATTCAAAATGCAGAGCTTTAAGAATTTTATGCCTTATAACAAAGAGGAAGCATAAAATATAGCATTGTTGAGTTAAATTGCAGATTAGAAATTTATACTTTAGTTGTTCTGACTTGTAGAAATCACAACTGGAAGGTTTGTCTAAAATCACTTGAATTTTGAAGCAAAATGCCTAGCTGTCCACAGAGACCACCAAGTAAATAGGTAAACATCACTGTGGACTATAAGAGCCTCCCAAGATAGTTTCCAGGGCAGTGTGCTGAACATCAGCCTTGCTGTTGTAATTTGAAGAGTGTGACATAAAACTGATCGCTTGGGTCACTATTATTGGGTATGATTAGGATCCAGATGACATCAAGTAATGACAGTGGGACACTGATTAATTCACCAGGCAGATAAAATCTGGTCTTAGGCCACTGTACTACACAGGAAGTGCAAAGGCAAGTCCCTCCAGCCCCTCTAGCTTTCCGTTTTAAATGTCACTCACTTTCGGCAGCTGCTCCTCAAGCGGAAAGATAGCTGCTGTGAGCGCATCTGTGGTAACACACAACACCACACAAACAAGTATAAATAATCATAATAACATGGTCTCCACTTCCCACTTTAGTCTTGTGCTGCATTATTGTCATATGACACAACGAAACCCAACACAGCTCGTTTCTCTTTAGTGATAGTTCTCATACTTAAAAAAGAGCAGCAGAGATGTGTGAGCACAACTAGCACTGGTTGATTCAATAAAGAACCAACTCTGATTTTAAAGGTTTCATCTTAAAAAAAAAAAAAATCATCTTATGATGCCAACCAGGTGTTAGAAGACCAGCCAGGAAGATAATTGGGACACTTTTCAGAACAAAACAGACAATAGCAATTAAAGAAAAAAAGAAATTCCAAATTTTTTAAACCAAAAAAATATATTTTAAACTGTTTTTAGAATGCTATATTGTAAAAATGCATGTACCATCCCCTGTACGGCTAATAACACTGGTAAACGTTATTGTGGAGCCTGACTGAAGCTGACAATTAGAAAAGAACAAAGTAGTAACCCGTAGCAACCAAACCTGCTGTACTTGAACAATAAAGAACAAATTCTGCAAAATTTCCAGAAAGACATTTTGAAGAACACATCTGCATGGACCAAAGCCTTGTTTACACTGTAAAAAAAAAAGTGTTTTATCTGAGCCAGATCAATGTTTTCATAAACAATTTATTTTAATATAGACTGTAGCCAACATCAACTTTTCAGGCTAACTGACGAAAAATTAGCTTTTTTAATAAAATGACTGCACAACTGAATCATAACGTAAATCGCTCCATAAAGGACATTAACATTTATATTAAGTGTTATCTTGTCTACTGTTTTGCCAAACAGGGAAGTGGCACGTTTAATTATATGTTTTTCTAAATATGGGTTGAATTGTTCCCTATCCATTGCTTTTGACCTAATAAAGGAAGTTAAAATACTGTCATATTGTAATTAACTTCAACTTTTTAAAATAAACAATAAATATAAAGATTTATACAAGCACTGGTAGCTAATTCATGCAAAGTTTCAGCCAAATGAACACATGAAGAGCCCTTTGCTGCAGTTGCAGGTTAAGAACACAAGATCTTTTTTCAGTGCGGATACTTTAATCTGTTAACACGTACACAGAAATTAAAGTTATCCTGTTCCCCACACGCCATGCACAGCCACACAGCTGGTGGGACTTTAAGTGTGGCCACTAAATATAAAGAGCTGTAGGAAAGTAGAAGGCAGAGGACAGGGTGAAATACTGTTCTGACAGCTTTAAAGCTGGTGTTACAAAAGCCTCAAAACAAGAGCAAGTGGGGAAAATTTTACTTTCAATAACGTTAGCTGAAAAGTTTAACCTTTCATTGGGTTATGTTTGCAGATTGATACTCTTTTAGCAGCTCTGTTAGGGATTTCTGCACAATATCCACAAAAAATTAGGTTATAAATGCCACAAGGGGGGAGCTGAAATACAACATGGCTAAAGTCCAGTTTACATACAAATAGCAGCTATCATTGGTGTATCAATTCTATGCTCGAGCAAACAGTTGTATTTAACAGATTTACTATGTGACCGTCTTTGACTTGGATTAAGTTTGTTACTACTAGTGAGCTTGCGGCTATTGTTTGTACTTCAAATTGTGGATTTGTGATTGTGCAACTGGAGTTTTTTTTTTTTTTTGCCACAGCTGGTTAAGAGCTTCACGAACCCCTACTCTGAACTTAATGGAAAAATTCCTAGAATACAATTTGTGGTATATTTTTTTCAACCCCAATTATGAGTCTCAAATTCAAGAATACTTTATTGATCCCAAAGGAAAATTAAACAGCAAAACTTAAAGAGGATTATAAATCTTTAAATCAGTGAAATACACAAAGAATATTAAAAATGAGCATAATATGTGAACACAGGTTTAACTGCAGTCTGGTTAACCTAAAAATAAGAAAGGGAACATTTGCTATCTTAATTTTGGAATTGACTGCATTCTCTGATGCTTTTTCTCTTAGATAATAAAGACAACATTTTATAGTCATGAACATTATCTTCAGGCAAAACAAAAAATGATTACAACTTAATTAACTGGCACTTATTCTTCCCATTGAACGTTTCAAAACAGTAATTCCAATAAACGTGTTGTAATTAAGCTAGTTTGGTCATGGCTTTCAATGTAATTTGAGGAACATAATTGCCTAAAATTATATGTTTTTTAAAATGTTGCAGCTAATTTCTAGATTCCATGCATGGTCTAGATACACCAGTATCAAAGTTTTATAACCTATGGTTTCAAAATTGCCGAGATTTTTTCTGGCATACCAAGGAGAGTGACAGTTTTCTCTCACTGTTAGATCTTGACATGACACATCTTGCTGCACACTGTTGTTAAGCTGGCTATACAGAAGGGGAATTAACTTTTCCCTCGCTTACAAAGATCTCAAATATGTCTGTGGAATAATTTCACTGTGAAAACCACAGACTGTCATTGTGTGGAAAGGAAAGCCGCTCCACCCAACATTCCTTTTAAGGGAAAAGGTGTTTTAATGCCAGTAGGCAAGCTTTGTGCAGCACGCCTTTAAAGCGCCTTGATTTGAACAGGTAAAATCAACTTGTTGTACGCTAACATTGTTATTCCAAAAAAATAAGTATCTGATAGGTCGTTTATGCTCCTGTAATTTAAATCAATGTATCTTTTTCTACATACAACTATTGCAAAAATGAAGTTGCTAACATACTTAGTGGTCATAAACAAAAGAGGAGCTGTAAAATTTAAATTTGTGTGAAATTTTGCAGATAGCAATGGAAAAGTCCATGTGTGCTGAGCAGGAGGAGTTCAGGGGAGGCTTATTTCAACAGATGACGTTACATTATATGGCCTAACTCCAACTGCTGCCAGGACATACTATCACACAAGCTAGCTGGCTAACAGCTGCTTCACAGACCAACTCGATATTACTCCACAAATAACACACCTCCAATTAATAATATTGACGTTTGCAGTGTTATAACGACCACATTTGAAAAGTTTAGACGTGAGAACAGCGAGCGGTGCCTCTTTAGGGTCCAACATAGTCTCTTTACCTGGGGCAACAACTAGTTACACTGATGCTAACTCAGGAACCTGAACCAAACAGCTGTTCAGGCTTCGTGTCTAGACTGTGTCTTGTCACATTGTGGGTCAAGTTCCAAGACATTCGAGTTAAATGTATAAGTTAGCAACGAGGCTAACAGCAACTTCTGTGAGTTGACAACAGGTTGTAGACTTAACTTATTAAAGTAGCGCAAACTTTGATATCAAAACAGGCCTTCGCTTCATTCCCCGTCCAGGTATTGTGCCGTCGCTTTGACGGCTCCAGCACCGAGTTAACTGCTCGGCCGACCTCTGTAAACTTTAATCTGTCCTCTCAGCTAGGCTGCCTCGGCTACTTAGTGTTAGCCTGCTAGCTCGCAGGGTGCATGAGGAGTGTTTATAGTGCTCAGTCCGGATTTCCCCGACCAAAACCCAAACCTGCACCGCTCGTGAAACACGCCGTTTGTGGTCCGTAAAGCGTCACCCTTTTGTCAGCCGGAGAGCGTTTTACCTGTCGGACCCGGCGTATCGTGTCTGCGAAGTCATCTTTCGTGCCTGGCTGAGCCACCGAGGCCTGTCCCTGGATCAGCTCCGCCATCATCATCATCATCATCATCCGCCTCGGCAGCTGAGAGCCACACTTAGAAAAAAAAAAAGAGCTGCACACGTGCCAGAGCTAAAACTCCGCGAGCGTGTAGATCTCGCGAGCTGATCGGAAATCATATGGGCTTTTTGGACATAAAGAACCCAAACGCTTTTTTTGGGTCGTTGTTTGCAAAGTAAACTAATGTTTTATTGTACGTCATAATTGCGTCATTAAAAGCGTGTTTCAAGAAAAATTTCAGCCAATAGGTATTTCATATAATGTCATTTTTTGATACTTTAACCCTCATAAGGTAGATAAACGTCAAAAAAATTACATAGTCTGCATTCCACACACACGTAATACAAAATTCTCTGAGGCTGTGACCGCACTTATAAGCAATTAAATGATCTACTGCAATAGCGAATAAGGGCACATTTGCAAAAGTATAACAAAACATAGATAGATAGATAGATAGATAGATAGATAGATAGATAGATAGATAGATAGATAGATAGATAGATAGATAGATAGATAAACAAACTTTGGCTACATTTTCCTCCATTTTCAATCCAGTATTTTAATCAATCCAGTTTAAGCAATGATAGCAATAATACCAATAAGATGATGAAAAGAAAATTATTTCTTTTCCCTTTCTTTGACAAATGTCCAGTGTCTATGTATTGCCTCACAGACTTGTTTAAGCAGACCTGCATGACAGTTTCATCAGTGCAGATTAATGAAAGATCAATCAAAGTGAAAATAAAAAAATAATCATAGATAAAGTATTTTAGAGTTTTGTAGGTTTAGATCAAAATACATTGTTATTTTTATAATTTATGAACCTGTATTATACATTTTGATCATGTGACATCTGAGAAGCTTAGATTTCTAGAATTGATGCATTTAATTTAACCTTAGACTTAAAAGACTTTCTGCTTGATAGGGTTTTAATAATAAAGATGTGGAGTTTCTGATTCTCCACCTTGCACCACATATGGAAGCATCTATTGTTGAACATCTGGAAAATGCCAGCAGCCAGACAGTAGAAAGTAAAATTGCTTCAGATTTCCAGAACTCTTTATGCAAAATAGTTCCTGCTCCATAAATTGCATCCAAATTCCAGAGAGTAACATAAAGCAGTGAGATGATGTGTGGTCCTGTGGGATAGTGTGAGACACAGTTCACCCTAGTCTTTGTTTCTGTGTTTCTTTTGAAGCTCAGTGGCGTAGAAACCTGTTTTCTGAGCTTTTATCTGTGAGGTCTTTATTGTTCAAGATTTTATTTTGAGCACAAGTGAGAGGAGATGCAGAAACATGAAGTGTATTAATTTTTGTTGAGGCATTTTCCCTCAACGCTAACACACCTGCAATGTGTCCATGCAGCTGCTGGATCATCAAACTCAAAATTTTAGACAAGCAGATTGGCATTCTTCATCTTCCAGACATTCATGCATATGTCAGTTTCCCTTCCACTTCAGCCCGTGGGCATGTTATCACCTCTCAAAAGAAGCAGAGGATTTACGTGGCAGCTGAAAGCTTTTCCCAGACCAGTACCCCCGAACGAAGACCTCCAATTTCACTTGACTGAAGTCTGATCCGTCTCCTCCGACATCTTGCAGCCATGTGCGGCACTGCCCGTGTATTCAAACCAAAAACAAGAAGGAAGTGCAGTGATTTTTGTCATTTAATATCAAAAAAGGGAGTCAGGTGGTGATCTTCACATACAGCTGGAGAATACCCATAGTTATGCTGAATAACTCCATCAGATCAGATCATATAGGAAGTGAAGGCAGTAAAAGCAGGTGCTTATCAGGAAGAGGTTTCTGAGTTAGTGCTGACAACAAGTGCGTCAGTATGTGTGCAGGACAGGACAGATCAGGTGTCACACAAATTTTCTCCCTTTATTGTCTTCCTGATGACAGATGCTTGTTCCAAGGCTTCACTCTGGTAACACTGCACTAGCTGACTTTAATGAAGTGCAAGTGCAAACTTAATAAGACTCAGGAAGGAGCTAAATAATTGATAACCTTTCATTTCATTTTAGCAAGGCTTTAAGAGGACATTTATATGTAATGCACCTTCACTTGTGCACATTTACTAAAAAAAGTCCATCAATATTTCTCACACTTCCTCTATTCAACTGCATAGCTTTTTTTTTTCTTGTTGCATTTCTCAAAAACAGGCAATGTGAAACTGTAATTGGTTTATAATTGCAACAGTTCTGCTGTGAGCACTCTTTTTTTTCAAGGCAGAGCCCAAAAATGGCTAGTTTCCTCCAGAAACCCCTGAAGTATCCCAGCAAAGCTTTTATTTCAGAACCACATGGCTCAGACAGCAGGAGGCTATGAATAAAATCTAGGCTGGGAAACATTAATAATTTTTACACTCGGACACAGGAAAATGAGACCCAGACCTGGATTGTGTCTGTAAACTAAGTCATGTTACATATAAAAATGCAATTTAAACTATGGGGAGTTGCCCTCAGGTTCTTGAAATTACTGAACCTAGCAGAAATATTGGAGTATTTTGAATGTATCTTAAAACTTTTATAACTATGGAACATCCATGTCTGGGTGACATGGATGTTGTCATGTAAAATGAAAGTTAAGATTGACTGAATATTGTATATGTTTTTAGTTCTCTGGCACTCCTACCACCTTGTAATTGTCTTTTTGATTTAGCCTAGCTCATACAATTAACACATAATTTGTTAGTTTGTCCAGAACCACTGAAAATTAATTTTACAAAGATCAGCAAGACATTTTACCCATATATTTCCACAATAAGACTTCATTTTGAATTCCAAAGGCATTCTCACTATTAAGCAATGTTAAAAAAAAGATACAAGCACACACTATGTGCTAATAATGTTGACAATGATCGTAAACAAATAGCTTAAGCAGTGAATTTAGACTTATAACAGGCAGAATAATTAATTTATGTGAACTCTATCTAAACCTATTTAAAAAGAACTTGCAGAGAAATGCAAGTCTTCACAACCTTTACACTTTTTTCCATTTTGTTGAGACACATATATAACTTCAATGTGTTTTATTCAACTTACCAGTGCACCCTACAGCTCTGAACATTTTAGAAGC
Source organism: Alfaro cultratus (assembly GCA_903066825.1). NCBI lineage: Eukaryota > Metazoa > Chordata > Actinopteri > Cyprinodontiformes > Poeciliidae > Alfaro > Alfaro cultratus. The sequence continues at coordinate 29,799 of CAEFZX010016986.1, forward strand.
GTGAAAAGATCAAATAAAAAAGAAATATACAGCAAACATGAAAGAAGGTCCTCTTGTCCATTATGACCAAAACTGAGAGTTTATTCCTACATATAAAATGCTATTTGTGGTGGTAAAGCTAAAACTGCATATTACCCTGAACACACAATATGAGAGGCCGAGGATCACCTTTTCCTAACCATATAATCTGAGTTATAAAGGACTGGTTTAGATAAAACGGGAATTGCTTTCAGCAGATTCACTATTCTGCAAATTTAAAAAGCTTTCTCAGATTTTCTTACGCTTAGACGACTGCCAAACCACTGTTTATATTTCACTGGCATTAATGACCAGACTATCACTGCCTTCCAATGTTTTTGCAATACTTACAAAACTGTAAAGATTATTATAAAACATTGTTTCTTTTAGGTAGCTCGCATGAATTTAAATATAAATCAGTATCATTATGATGGTTGGAAAAGCAGAACATAACCAGCAGCCAAAACACAATCGATGACAAGTAACATCCTGAAAGATGAAAAAGATAAACAGACTGGCTTTGCTCAATAGTAGAAGAGGCACTTTTACATCCTTGTTTTCACCTCTTTTTTTTCCATTTTACTTTGCCACCTCCTCCTCTACCACCACCACAGGCCACTTTGCTTTGATTCAGCGCTGTATCTGTATTTTAAATGACTCAATTACATGGGATCCCGCAGAGAAAATTACGGGTGGTTTCCACTATTTCTCTCCACTGGGACACCAAGACCCTTTCCGTGGCTCCAATAACCCCCCTCCTATTCTCCATCCCTCTCTCCTTGCTGCTCTCTCCACCTGTCCTATTATGTTCCACTCCCACAGTCGCCAGTTTTTCTTGATAAACATCCGCTTTGCTGGGTGTATCGGAGACTGACAGGAAATAATAGCTAAATGGTCTTGTTTGTGAGCTCTCTGCACAGTGAGCTGACAAAAAAGGCGCTTTACAGGTAATTCTTCTGCTGTCACCACAAAACAAGCTGGCGCAAAGAGTTTCTTAAGTCTGAGACGAGATACCGCTCAGATGCAAACGGCAGTCATGACAGTGATAAAAGCATATCAGCAGGCAGAGCTCCACAGATGAGCTTTTTTTTATTTATTTATTTTTGTTATTATTCATCCAAACAGAAGCAGATATATGATTCTTTTCGGCACTTTAATCCCACAGCTTGCTTTGTTCTGAGGCATTTTAAAAGAACTAAGCGTTCATCCTCTCCATTGGTGTTGAAGATGAAACCCTCCGCCAAGTTGTGTCACTCAAACTCATTGAGTTGAAAAGTGGCTGGATAAGCTTTAACCATGAAATTCATGAAGCCATTCGTATTGTGCACATAAGTGTGAAACTGTTAGTAATCTAAACCCACACGTTACACATGGGGATATTAATTTGTAGCACAAATACTGAAATTCCAATTAGTTTGATTTCCAAGTGTCTATGTGTATTAATGAGCTACATTTAACATCGTATGTTGTTTCAAAAAACTGATTGGATGTGCAGGAAATAAAAGCAGGAATGACCTAAGCAACTGCCTCCACTCACCAGCACAAGTTTGTGAAATGGGCAACATGTATCATTTCTCAGGGCAGCACAGTCTTGGGGCATTTTATTCTTTCCATTTGTCAGTTGTGTCCCAATTAAGTTTTCTGTTGATTGAGTGTAAAATATGTAAGAGAGCATGACATGTTGGCTAAAATTGCTGTCTGATTTATATCCACCAACTCAATGCTTGAGTAAAAGACTTTTTTTTCTTTTGTTTTCAGAAACTGAGACCACATTTGATCATTTTCTGAAGCCCAAATTGATAGGATAAGGGATAAAGCCTCACTAAAATATACAAACTCACTATACAAACATGGATATTTAATGAAATATATCATTTTGATGATCACTCTCACATATACTAAAATCTATCAGACTGAATGGTAAATTCAATCTGTCTAAATTGCATACATTATGTCTTTATGAAATACTGAAGGCTCTTTCTATATCTTAAATTTCAGAATATCAACAACTCAGTTTTGTTGTATAGCGGTGGGGATTGCATTGATGTCTCAGGGACTGGACACAAATCAATCACTGATTTTACCATAAAATTTACAATGTTCAAATAACTGTAATGGATTGATCTGTAGGGTATTGAATTTATCTTTCTGGAAGCTGAGCTCAAACTTTACTAACTCCAAAATACAAATGCAGAAATGAGTGTTTAAAAAAGATAGAAGTGGTTCAAAAATTTCTGCATTGAAACGTCAAATGAAACGTCAAATTCTTCCCATGGAGAGCATGTTTTACTCAACCTTTTAATTTGAACTAAATGCATGTGAAGAAAAGTTTAAAGTCAAAGATAAGTGAAAGGATTGAATAGCTAATTTTAGGCTTAGCTGTATGAACTGGACCAGGCTCAGAAGTGAATTCAGAATATTCAGAAGCAAAGGAATAACTAATTTCAACAATGACCAAACAGAAATAACAAACATTTCTCCCTTTTATACGTATTTCACATAATATTTACCAGGCTCAGTTATGAAAGCCAGTTAAACACCCAACCAAAACAGCCTCTATACCCTGTGGTGTAATTCAGCTGCCATCAGAAGACATTGCATTACCATCCGTCATAACACACACCATTATGACCAAATAACCAGGGTCATTAAACATTTACATCATCTGTGGGGCTCGCCGAGACTGGAGCAGATGAAGCTACCAGCATAGAGACTTGAAGCCTTTCACTACTTTGCGGAGCAACAGATCGAAGAACATAAAAAGTGTGTTCTTGCAAACAAACCTCACTAGTTCCCCCCCAGGAGAGGAAAGGGAATGGGGGAGCTGCAAGGAGATAAATTTATTGATTTCAGATCTACATGCTGTGTTGGTGTTCACTCAGGGGAAATAGAAAAACAGTAATGTGAGGGGCATTTTCTTGTTCAGGGCTGCTTTGATGTGGAAATGGTAAAAATAAATTAGTGATAATAATGTATAGCTGCATTTGAGATTTGTTTCTTAAAAAAACATTTCTGATTTTCAATTTGATGTATTGTCAGCTACGCAAAAAGTGACAGGAAACTACTAGATTTGTTTTCTGAGAGAAAATGTCCATTTTCAGAGAATTGAATTTGCTTAATTTTTTTAATGTTACAAGTATTTGAAACACACTACATCAAAACCGTAATGTAATTTATGACTATTTATGTGCAATGAAGTGGAAAGGAAATTATACACTTTTGTCAACAAAAGAAAAAAGTTTTCAAATGAAGATCTAAAAAGTAAGTTGTGAATTTGAAGTCTGCTCCCTTTCCTCCAAAAGTCTTAAAGTAAGACATTTGAAATATCAAGTATCATTTTCTGTTCACTCGCAAATATGGATATTGATCATGTAGGATCTTCCAAATGTATTACTAGTTTAAAAATATTCAGCAAATCTGAAAAATGCGGTGTTTTAATGTTTTAATTTACTTCTTTCGGGGATTTCTGAAAGCAGTCAGCTGCACTGAATTTTATTGAGGGGTGTCAGTGAAATAGGGGTTAAAACAATTGGACTTTCTTTCAGGATCTTATTTGTGAAAAATAAAATCTTTGAAAAACAGATATGTTCTTTCTACTTGACATTAATTCACTACTTTGACTAGGCCTACTTGAAAACACTAAAAGTTGTGGTTGATATGTGACAAAATGTGAAAAACATTCAAGGAGCATTAATTACTTTTCAAGGCACCGTGCTTCAGTATTTAAGGTAAAACAAATAGAAATTCCCTTTGCAACCTATTTTAGATTAAGAATAAAAATATATGAACTAAACTCTGATACAGATGTAGCTTAAAAACATATTTCATAGATAATTTAGACAATCACAGTTTTGATTACTCGTCTAAATCCCTGACGAACAAAAAATATGCAGATTTCAAAAGGTGTAACTGGTATGTCTCTCAGCTATGGAAGGTGAACAATGTTAAAGCACAACACTGAAATAAATTCCCCTCTTTAAGTCTCGGGAAACTCAATCGATTCTAGTCACCCCAGGAGAGGCTGCAGACTCCAGACCAGTCAATGTTAGCTGGTAGTTGAGCTTCATTTTGTTGTAACAGGAGAAGGGAAAGTCCTCATGATCATTGACCCTTTTAGGTGGCCAAGACTAAGCAGCAGGCAAAATATTTCTATTTTTCTATCAATATTTCATCACCAGCTCAGGACAAACAAAGCCAGGGGCTTTGACCGTAATGGTCCCATCTGTCTATAGATTGTCAGGACATCACTGTATTGGTGTCCTTTGACACCAGAAAATAAGCTTCTACATCAAGGTAGAAGCACACACACACACGCACACACACACACATGCACACGCACAGACAGGAGTCACGGATGTTGGCGAGCCTGGAAGGCAAAGAGTATCCTGCTTTAATCTGATGGTTCCTCACAGATGGTCTCTTGATGTTGCAGCAGGAGATCAAGTTTCGGGAGTATGAATGAAGCACACATCTGAGCTATTAGGACAGATCAGCTCTGTCAGAGCATGAGTGGCATTTAAGCCATGGGACACAAGCAATAGAATTGATTCACAAATTAATACAACAAATGCTTCTCCTTACGCAACCAATGTTCAGCCAGACTTGGCTATCATGCTAAGAGAAGGTTGCGTAAAACACCATTATTGTAAATTGAAGCACTTATCATCAATTATTACAATATATCCTGATCCATCTGATGTTACGGATGAAAATAAAATGTGCAATTATAAATATTTGATTGAGCAGCAAGCCAGCAGGATTAGCATCATGGCCTATAAATCGTTCTTTGTTTGTTAGAAATAAGGGAGTGACCTCATCATCTTCACCAGGCCCATTAGCTTTCTGCACTAACCTCCAGAGATCTGCCCATTAACCCCTTATACCTGCTAAGTAAAGCAGCATTAAGTGAAATGTGGAAACACAACTGGCAGTTTATTCAGATATAACTAAATACAAACAGGTAAACCGTGCAAAGGGAATAAGAGGGACCATAAACCTCCAGAGGTTGGATTAAACTAAAATCTAGGGAGGACGTTAATGCTGAAGATTGTTGAACATTCATATTGCATGTATTTTTTGCTCTCATGGAAACCTTCATGAGAGCTTAGGTTACACAGCAACCATGGGGACGGAGAACCACTTTGGCATCTAATTGGTTGTAATTAACTCTGTATGGTCATTGTTCCGTCTCTCATTGTGTTTTAAGAGTCACAGAACATGTGATACTTTTCTACTCTAACTGGGAGATGAAGAGCACAGATTGGATGACCACAAAATATCCTGATGGGTTGATGACAGCAGACATTCCTGTAGGCTTTGTTTAGTTGGTTGTTTCTTTTGTTATCCAACAAATACGTCAGTGTTGTTCTGTAGAAAGTCTTAAAACATGTAGGCTTCCAGTTTTAGGTCTAATTTCAGCATTAAATTATGTTTTGTTTCTCTGCTAGGCTCTGCTAGGTTCAAAGTAATTTCCATAAATTGTAACCATGGACTACTCGCTTACTTAATGTGAAATTTTTTTTTGCCGAATGTGTTAATATTTAAAAAAAGATCTTTTTTTTTTCTTTCCCAAACTGTAAAAATGTACTTTTTTAAATCTAAAATTGTTTCTTTCACTATGTACAAATATAATTCACCTTCTGTGTAGAGACCTTGTAATATCATATTATCAGATAATCCTGTTATCTTTATCCACTGCGAAAAAAGAAAAACTGTAGGCCAAAAGGGAGAAGTTATGAAAAATGTTTTAATCAGGCAGATGATGTTTAAAGATGAACATTAGGAAAAAAAAAAAAAAAGCTATTAGAATGTTCTTATCTAAATGCCAGGAAAATGTACTCCAGCAGATAAAATATAAGTTTTCTCACAATTTTGCATTTAGGTCTGTATCTTGACTCAATGAGTGAATTAAGGAAATTGCCTTCTAGGTTAAAATTACTTTGAAAAATTATTGTTTTTGTTTCACTTTCAAGAGGGTTTCACCTGGTTGCTAAGCCAGTTATCACCCTCCTCAGTATGTATTCTCCCTATTGGCTACAGGTCAGAACCTATAACTTTACAGCTTCGTCATGTTTATTCCCAGTGTCATGGCTGTAATTTAGATTTTTCCTGTGTACCACCTGTTTGGATATCATTCACTGGAATGGTCACCCAGTTTTTGCAAGTCGGACTCTAACATTTTTCACTGACTGAATGTTTTATAGGTTGCTAGCCTTCTCCTCACATTTATGACTCTGTCATGAAGAAACAAGATCATAATATAAAAAACTACCTTACCAAAACCTATGTCTAAATTGTTTGCATTTAACTTTTAGGCAAATAGGAAAAAAATTCTTTATTACTGGGTGGATTTTTAGTATTTACTGATCAACTGTAATGTCCAAAGTTTGCATCAATTACTCACTAATTTGAATACAAGAAATGACATACAAATTTTACAACTTTTACCATCACAAAAATCTGAGTCAATGATTTTTAGGCTCCCTTTCATTGCCAGCGGCCCTGCCCTGTGCACTTCATTTCAGGAGGTCGCGGGCCCTGATCCTGAACAAAAACCTCCTTTGTGGGAGCACTGTTGGAAGAGTGACAAGGAGTTGAAGGTTAGCCTCCTAAGGAGGTTGCACAGGAGTGTCCATTAGGGCTCCGGCCTGTATTGCTGCCGACTTTCATGTCGCGCTATTGTTATACAGCTTTCCCCTGAGAGGTGGACACCGAGTGGGTAATGAGGGGTAATTGGTCCAGGGTCAAGGATGATTAATTCCCGCGGTCAGGTGTTGAGCAGTTTTCATACCTGGCTGGCTGAATAGCAGGTAGGAGGTGGAATATGAGATGTGGTAAATGAGTAAGAAAGTGGACATGTAGCAAGAAACACATGCGCACAAATGAGTGGGTGTAGAGGTCTTAAACAAAAAAAAGAATAACTTTTTGTAAATTAATAAACTCACTATTGCATTTATACACAGTTCCCCCAGGAATTTTCAGGTTTCCAGTTAACCTGAAAATTGGTTAACCTTGATAAAAATTTTTGTTGCAGCAAACTATTTTGTTGGCAAAGCCATAAGACAAAAAATATATCAAAGGTTTATCTATTTAATTTTTTTAAGTACCAAAGCTACAAAATTTTATCAAGAAAACCAAGAAAGTTGAACTGCTATAGTTGTAAACAGTTTGTACTGACAAAAATTATTATAATATGAACAAAAAATGAGTAAAAACTACAAAGAGATGTGATAAATACAGAAGAAGAATAACAATAGGTGTGAAATAGCCAAAAAGACATAAAGGCAAAATCTTGCTACAAACTAACACAGAATATCCATTTTCTAGACACTTTTTCTTGTCTCTGTACCTGTAAAATATATATAAAGCTGCTGTTGTATGAGTCCAAAAAATTCCAATGGATCACCAGAAAAAAAGTTAAAAGGTTGCAAATAGCATGATGCCAGACCAAATGTGCTGAGTCTCTGTTCATGTCCCACCTTCCTTACCTTCAGCTTGAATAGCTCATCTGAATACGTCTCCATCCATCCCTCAGTTTCAACCAAGCAATTTTGGACACTGATTATCCCACAGCCAGTGCATGCGTGACAGTAAATGCAGGGGCTTGGCTGGTAATTGACCAGGCAAAGACTGAGATGCCTGCCGTGTAATTGAACAGGGGTTGAGGGGGCATTGCAGGGCTGAAAGGGTTCCAGGGTTCCTCACTGCCCATTAGACCTGGCAGGGGGTCCCGTGTGCTTGTGAACTTTATTATGAGGCCCACTGCGTATCAGGCGCTTCAGCGCAGGACTGACACCTTTCAGTGGCAGGGATGAGGGCGTGGCAGTGAGGCAGCTGTGAGGGTTCAAATATCATGGAGCATAAGACAAGCTAAGTCATTATTACAGCTATCAGAGCAGAAGGTAGAAAGATGGCTGGGAATATTTACCAAAATTATGAACAGAAAGAAACATAGATCTATTTTATCTTGTTTTGAATTAGACAAAGAAAGCATTAGCCACAAGTATTTCACCTATTTCAGATGAACATTTTTAAGAATTTGGTTCTGTAAATGTGACACATTCTGAAATGAGCCCACACAGTTGTCTTCTTTTGTACCATGCTTTGATGCATTGAATTACATAGAGGCGCCTTTTATAGCAAGTCTGCAACAAAAGTGATCTACACAAACGTAACACATTTAAGATGTCAATTTCAGAACTCGGTCAGCCTTGACGCAGATTCTAAGTTGGGTTTTGGTCTCAACTTTGACTAGGTCATTCTAACGTGAATTTGCTTTGATTTTACACCATCACAGTGTGGCTCTGGCTGTATGTTCAGAGTCACAGTCCTGCCAGAGGGAAAACCTCCGCATGAGTCTTAAGTCTTGCATTTTCAAACAGGATTTGCTCCAGATTTTATCTCAACTCAGCTCACATTAGCTGTGATCAGCTTCCCTGTTGCTACTAAAACAAAGCAATGCTACAGGATGAAGCACAATTAAAAGTATGTTCAAGTATTAATTGTGCTTGCTGTGTCCCCATCACTGTTTGTGGCAAACTGCACAGGGGATTTCTTTCAGCTCTGCTGCTTCTTTAGACTTACCATGGTAACTCTAAGAGAGTAACAGTGGCTTTGTTGGTTAAATGTTCAAAAAGCAGTATTTGTTCTGAATTGAATGTACTTATATAGGATCTTATTTAGGCCTTCATGATAAAGTTGGCTGAATGGAAAATCCACTTTTCATGTTTTTATTTCTAAAATGTTTCAAACCAATGCATCATCAGTATAGTAAATTACTATTACCACTACTTTGTGCTAATCGACCATATAAAATTCCTATAAAATATTGTCGTCTGGTAATATTGTGACTTTTGCTAGGCATTGTAATACCTCGAAAAACATGAACACATAGCCTTCCCATACTGTGCATATGAGCACTCTGAGGTGTTCCTCTATTCTATAAATGTAGGACCCGACGCTGAGCAGTAAAATATACATATGTGATCCGATTGGTTTTCCTTCCGTTTGACTTGAGCCATTTGTGCTCAGAAACAGCCTCATCACTTCTGGTCCAGTGGTCATCATCAGTCATCCATCAGTCTGTGCCGGCCTCCATCTGCATATCGTTAAGATGATGCAGCGCCTTCGAGGTTATTGAGCACAACAGTTAAACAGGCAGACGGCAATAACAGGATGACTGTTTCACACCTTCATACTTTCAGTGACTGAAAAAACAGTGTATATAAATTCATAAATATCTGTAGATTTGACTGTTAGAGATTAAAGTTTTACATGTACTCAGCAGATGCTCTCAAAGATGAATGCGAGCTTTTCTTTTTATCCCGTGGAACCATCATGCAACATAAAGTTTCAATGATTCTTAAGTTCAATTCCAACCAAACGTCCAAAACATTCATCTTCCTTGTTTGTAGGTAACATCTAAGATCCATTAACATTTCAGTTTGTCATAAATGTGGCCACACTAACATGAATTCATTTTGAAGTAGTTGTGGTAAGAACACTAGCTGACAAGTAGCAGCATCATGCTGAGGGGTGGTTTTGCTACCGTTTGTGCAGGCAAAGGGAATGTACCGGTAATATGAAGATAGAAAACTACCTCGAGTTTCTTCATCGTTGCCTTTCAAGTTGACAAAACAACAAAACCATATACAGCACAAATCATTGTTTATAATGGATAAAGTAGACTAGTATAGCATTTGCCAGAAAACCAAGCAAGTTAAAGGAGTTCCAGTATTTCTGACAAGAAGAGTGATAAAAAATTACATTGATGGCCTGCAACTATGTGGGCAACAAAATAACCAATTATTTTTAGGTACATTTAATTGAATGCAGGAAAACAACATATTCAAACTTGAACACCCAAATCTTGCTGCTCAAATGATTAAAGTTGTATATTTTATTTTGTTTTGATAGTTATGCTAAACCTCAGCTAAACCTCTGACAAGAAATGCATGTATTAAGAAGAAGGAAACAAACTCGGTAGCTAAAATACTAAGAATTGTTAGTACAAATTAAAATATATTTTGATTTAATTCAGACAAGTTTTCCTAAACACTTGACCACCTGAGAAACAGTTTCGACGATAAGAGGCTATTGTGATTACAGGCTGACACAACTACAAGAGGTTGACAATGGAGGAACAAAGTCTAAACCTATTAAGAGTTTAAGACACAGCGGCAAGATGGAAGAAGAAAGGAAGATGGTTCACGGGACGGCAACAGTTACTGTTTGTTGCCAGAGAAACCCTGCAAACGATGATGCTCTCTTAGCCTATGAAGGAAGAGAGAATATCAACTTTTAATTGAATTTGTAAAACTTTTTTCACATGTATTGCAAGTAGTTTTGGTTTCAAGTAATACTAACCTGACAGCATTAATCCTTATGAATCCGGAGGCGTCACAAGGGTCGTAGTCTCCTTGTACATCCATGCTGAAGAGAAATAAATAGAAAAAGACATGAGATAATGCTTTAAGTTATGTTCAATTTGTAAACAAAAGGTTTTTTTTTTATAGAAATGAAACAATTTGTGTCATAAAACAAATTGTTAGAAATCACCATATCAACACTTTAATTGAAAATGAATGATTATATTGGAAATGTAAAATTAGAATCAATAATAATCATACTAGAAGTCATCAAAATGCATCTTACTGATTAAACAAACAAAATATAACAAAGAAACAAACATGAATGTAAATCTTTAAAGTGAATATACAAAGGGAATTGAGAACAAACATTGTGCAAGACTCAAATCCAAGTTTCCCTGAATAAGTTAAAGTTTTAAATACCTTATCTAACTTTTAAGGAAAGGAAATTTTAAAGGAAAGGCAAGTAAAGATGCTAAATGCTGTGTTTGATTTTCAGAGTCAAATCTTGGATTTGGGAACTCTGTCCTTTCAACATTTAGTTGGTAGTCAGACAACCTGTTGGCTACGGCAGCTAATGTGATCAGTTACCAAGCAAACCCCTTTCAGCAGTACCAGCTGCTAATAATGTACTTGTCTCCATTCTATGCAAAGAGTAGTAAAGAAAATGAGATCGAACGGTTTTGAATGTACCACCGGTATAAATGTACAGACATTGTTATTTCCTCCAACCTTTGCTGATGTTTAAACGAAAAAAGTCCAATTGAATCTGAACCACGGTTTGGCCAAGGCCATTTCCAAGTCTTCTTTCCAACATCAGCCTTCTTCTATTTGATTTTTCCAGCTTGGAATCGTACACTTCCAAGTATGACCACAAACCACCACAAATCCTGGTTAGTGAATGACAAGTAAAAGCAACAATAGCCAAAGAGAAATAAATTCAACTACAATGTTCAGAGATACATAGTCTCTTCAGCTCTTTTGAAAAAAAAAAAAAGTTCCTATTGATTTCCTCTAAATGCACCTGTTTGGCACTGTTTGTCCTGAAAGATGGAGAATCAATACAGCAAAATGAAAACATGTTCATGTACACAAGTGCTCAAAAAAAAAAAAAAAAAAAACTCCATTAAAAAGAATTTCAAAACCACAAACAAATCAAATTGTCTCATCTGTAAGCCACTAGTTGTGTTGATTTTGTAATCTGATGTTTGTCTTCCACTTTCCCAAAGAAAAGTAGTGAATATATAACTTATGCAGGGGTCTAATGTTAAGACCGCTCTTTGTATAGACACCTCAGCAAGCGTCTTGCAAAGAGTGCCGTGTAATTACAGCAGTTTCTACCTGCAGTGTTTAATACACTCTTTTACCGAGTCCTCTCCTCCATGAGACACCCCCACGTCCCGGCGTACAGCTTGCACTCATTCTTTAAAAGCACTTAGCAAAAGAGGAAATTGCCAACAAATGATAGGATAAACATTATAAAAAGAAAGGACGACAACTAAATCATCAACTCTCAATACAAGGCTCCCTACTCGGCACCTGAGGGCCATTATGAGCGAGTGGCTACAAAGAATACGCCACTTTGTGTGTGTGTGTGTGTGTGTGTGTGTGGAAGTGTGTGTGCGTGTAAGCATGTGATTGTGTTTTCCTTTAAGAAACCCTGCAGTCTAATTGAGAATAAAGCCGGCCAGAAGCGAGGAGGGTGACATTTCTATCTCAGACGGGTGCGGTGACGGGCTGTATTACCACTGCGTTAATGACGCCGTTTACTGTTGCCTGTGGAGAGCCAACAGGATGTCGGTGGGGGTTTCATGCCTAATCTGGTCCCTCTGCGTGTGTGTGTATAGATGAATGTGGCAAGATTTTGTGAAAGTGTGAACTGCTTTCAGGTGAGTCAAAGCCAGGTAAAAGCATATGTTATGACAGCGACTCATCCTTTGCTGATGTTTAAACGAAATCATCCTTGATGATTAAAGTTTTTAATAGTTTTCCTTAAATTTGCAAACTGACTTATATGCCTAGACAACATAGTACAAATGTATTGTCATTTCTTCCTTTAATGAATAATGACAGAAAAGTAATTACATTTTCTAAAACATTGATGTCAACACTCCAGGCATTGTATTTGAAGCACACCTGATGCAGCGAATGAAACCACTGATTGGTTTCATCAGGTGTTCCTGAAACTACCACTGATTTGCAAATTTGGGCTCTTAAGAAGTCAGCTTAGAGAGTTGAACAACATTAAAACTGCAGCAGTCATTGAAAGAGGTTTTCATGTTAAATTTCTATAAAGTCCTTTTAACAACAGTTTGTGAGTAACATGTTTACTGGAAAATCATTTATTTTTGTCCCAATGTACCTAATTTGAAGTGAAGATTGAAAAACTTTGGATATAACTGTAAAATAAATCTTTATTTGCACTTTTCAAAAAACATCCTAAAAAATTAAAAAGTGTTCAGGAATGTGATAAACAGGAATTTAAGAGTTTTACTGCAGGGACTTTCAAGAAATGTCTGGATAGTGCAACATGGAGCATTATTGTGAACCTTTTTCCATATTTGCTTTTTATAATATGGCGTTTTATTGGTTACATATGCTTTTTGATAGTTTTATTGTCTTCGTTAGTTTTGTAACACATTCATCTGGTTTGACTGATTAATAAACAGGCCCTATAACAAAATTGTTCATTTATATTTGATCATGATAATGCTGACCAAGCCATAAAAAAACAGGTTCTGAATTTAGTAATGCATATATCTGGGTAATCCTATCAACAAAACTATCACTGTGTTAATAAACATATTCCTGTCTGTCATCAGTCTCAAAGTCAGGTTTTACTGGAACCGTTTTCCTCCCCATTGTTGCTGCATGCTTGCTTAAGATGATGATGGGTGCAAAAACAGCAAAACATCAGCTAGACTTACTTAGATAATGTTTACCAAATCGCATTTGATAATTTACCATCTTTAACTGTATTCTATAATATTTTGGAGTGAATTGAACTGTAAATAAATGGATCTAAATCTAATTACATATCTAAAATGTATTAAAATGAACCGAACTGATTCAAACTACATTTGGATACCTTCCAATTAGATTGCATATATTTGGGGATGGTTTGGACCATTTTTGTCTGTGACTTGAGATGACCCTTGTTCTACATTGGCACCATCAACATGCTGCCTTTTGACTTTAGGGAACAAATATGATACAACGTTGTGTTGTTCCAGCTCAAAATGAAGATAAAGACTGACTTTAATTTATCTAAAGAGAGACTCAAGTTTTTATGTTTTCCTGAAACCAAAGTATTCGTCTCAAAAACTGCATGTAAGAGATCGAAAGAGCTGAGTACAGTGTCAGTTTATCTCTTTTCTTCTCAAAAAATGACTAACTCTCTGTAAGTGATAAATTACTGGGCCTTTCTTTCAGTTTATAGAGCTGTGTTTCTCTCTGTGGGAGCCATATTTTCGTCCCCTTTTCTCTGACCTGCTTAACTACCATGACACCCAGCTACTTTTCTCCTAAAAGCCAGGCAACATCACTTTTCTCCTCTAGCTGAAAACACCATTAGCTCTCTGACTCTAGGGTACAACTGAAGTGTGTGTGACTTAAGTGGAGATGGAGAGCCATATGGAGAGGTTTTCCTTTGGTCAGTGCTGAGCCTGCCCAGAGGCCATCAAGGGTCAGTCGCCTGAACAAACCCACTGTTACCACAGCTAAGAGGGCATGGCGGGGGGCAACGAAGGGGTTTGGAGAGGGAGCTGCCCTGCAGGCTATGAGCACTACATGTCTCTGATGTCTTTGTGAGGCAGGGTCAGTTTAGCATGCTGATGTTGGGGGTCATCAGAGAACTTGAGTGGTGAACATGTGGAATAGCCGCACTGTGCCCAGAACAGCGACACAAGCAACATCTGTCAGGTTAGGATAAATGAACGCCTTCATTAAAGCTATTTTACAGCCACACACACACACACACACACACACTGTGTTTACCTGACCAACTCCTCGTTGTACAGCGACTTTGGCGACTCTCGTCCCAGGACGTAAACCTGACCCTTGAAGACAGACAGCTGGACCTTGCCCTCGACGTTTTCCTGAGACTTGGCTATGCAGTGTCGCACAAAGTCACATTCTGGACTGTACCAGAAGCCTGCGATGGAGACACAGCAGTGAGGGAAGGTGTCACAAAAGATTGATATTTCTGATTTTAGTCAATGTCATGGAACACAGAAAATAAAACATAATTATTAATGAAAATCTGTTTTTGTAAGTTGTTTTTTTTCTGCACTTAAGTATTAGGAATCACACAGGGAACATCTTATTGGCTAAATTATTAACAAGGCTGCAACTAGCAACTATTTTAGTTATCAATTAATCTATTGTAAGTTATTATGACTGTTGATCGATTAACTGGATAAAAACAAATGGCACATTCTGCAGATTTTTCATTTAAGACACTTTTATACAATATTAAAAGTGCATTAAACATGCAAATAAACAATTAAATTCCTTTTTAAAATAAGAATATAAAAAATTTAGTGCCTAAAATGCAATAACATTCCTTTAGCGAATGCCTCATCATTTGTAGGAAAGGATACATCTGAATCTGAAAAATACTAACATAAGAATGTGAAAAACTCAACTCTTTCTGCTTGACTTAACATACAAGCAGTGTAGGACTGATCTGTTGGCTATTTTCTCCAATTAATATATGGATAGCAATGGATGATTAATGGAAGATTTTTTCACAGAATTTGATTTAGGTAAAGCTAAAACTATGCCAGTTGAGTTTTGAGTAGAACATATTTAAAAAGGTTTTAGTTTTTCTTTTTTCATTTTAAATGCAAAATGTATATATTTGTGTACAGTTTTGGCTTAATTGTTGCTCTGAATATGTTGTTTCAGGAATTGGGTTGAGTCAGTAGACTCAAGTTAATGATCAGATGATTACTAAATTAGTTGATGATCATTTCAACAGTCTATTCATCATGATTAATCCAATTAGTGGTTGCAGCCCTAATTACTAATTCGGGCTGTGAGATAAAATATGATATACTATTTTAAATAATCAGTGGTCTGAAAAATTCAGATTTAAAAACTTAGCTCAAAGAAAGAATTGGGATGCACTTTCCAATAGAAAAGCAGAAAAAGGAACTTAAATCTGCTGATATTTTGTGTATTAATTTAACTTTGTTGTGCAGCAGCATGAAGAATATACATAACTACATAAAGAAGAACGCTGCTCCTCCAAAAACTCCAATTCAAGAAACATGGATTAGTTAAAGCAACATCTTTTATGTGATTCGTCTCCGTCTGTGTCTCTTCATCCCAGGCAAAGTCCACACACTCTTTTCTTCTCTGGCGTTTTGCAAACCGGAACCATCATCAGAGCCCAGGGACAGATGGGAGAGGGACGAGTCTATATATGCTCAGAGGTCAGGCACACCCCGCTCAGCAGGGGTCCTCCTCTCATCAGCACCCGACCTCCACCTCATCGTCTGGCTATGTTCAAAGGCACAATGAGCTCCTGCTTCAATTTTCTCAAAATTCGCACGTAGTGCTTAAAAGCGACACTTTACGTATGCATCTTGACTTATTTTAATGTAAATGACAGTAAATGCTCTGTCAATATTATGACAAAATGTGTTTCTCTTTTTGCTATAATATATGTTGAGATATGTTAAGATAATAACGCTTGAAAAGCAATGAATCTTTAATTTTAAAGGTAATGTAATAAAACAATTGAGTCTTATTTTGTCCTATGTACAAACATATGACATAGACCTATGAAATCATAACCACACCCCATCATTTATTTCTATATTTTCAATCTACTTAGCACATATCTGGATACTTCATCTTAGTCTGGGTAAATAGAGCTGTAAACAGATGCAGAGCAGGTGGATTGTTAACATAAGCTCCTCCACTACCAGCCGTCTGCAATCTGCAATTATTAATGATTTAAACCCACAATGGGTTTAATCTCTACCCTGTTCCTGAACGCAGCACCTCTACGTGTGTGTGTGCATGTGTGTGTGTGTCAGCGTTTGTCTCCACGTCTCTAGAGGGATAACTGGAGCGGCCTAGCAGTCGGTCTGTAATGGCACTGATCCTATTATGTGGATGAAGGTGCAGACGACCTGGGACTAGGCAGAAGGGGGGATTAAGACACCTGAGCCAAGAAAAGCTCACAAACATGTGCAAACTTACTAACCGTGCTGTGGGTGTGTTTGCATTTGTACATGGCAAGTTTACCCCTCACATATGGATGCTAGAAATGAGAATTAGTGCACTGAAGAATAAGCTATTGAAACACTTGATGGACGCTTACCATTGTAGACAAGTTCTGAGAACTTCACCCCAAGTCCCTGTTTGATCCGCCGGACCTCCTTGTCCATGGTAAACGTCTCGATGTCCAGATGGGCTTTAAGCAAGATTGTGCCTCCAGGAGTTTCATATATCCCTGACAAAAAGAGAAAAAATACATTAATAACATTAACTGGCAAAGGTTTTATATTCTTCTACCTTTTGACACAAATGCCAATGGAAATTATTGGGATTTTACATGGTAGAAAATTTCTGCAAATTCTTCATCAGTTTTGATATAGATTCTCAGATCTGTATTTTTGGAAAGGACATTCTGCCCTATTAATATGCTTTAATCTAAAGCTTCCCTTTGTAGCGCAGGTGCTCCAGTATCCAGTTTTTAAGCACTACTTAATTTAGCAGAATTGCCTGTATTTATAAGATCTGATCTTTTCATCCACCATGCTGTATTCCCTCAGCATGATGCTGCCAGAACTATATTTCCCCATGGAGATATGTTTTTGATGATGTGAAGTATTTTCTGCAACACATATTTTGCATTTAGGCATTTACCATGTCCCCTGTAAGTGGTGTGGCAAATTTTAAAGAAGACTTCTGATGGTTTTCTTTAACCTTTCCGAGCTCGCCGAAGATCCAGCCAAATTTGCAGTACCGTAATTCCATCACGTTTTGCACTATTTGAAAAATCCAAACGGTTTCTGGAAGGGGAGACGTTGCGCAGCCAATCTCGGGTTTTTACAGTGACATTAACCTGAGGGGGAGTTCCAGTAGCTACAAATAAATGGACAAATAAATTTACTCACAAGACATTTAAAGAACTTCGTACAATTAAAATAAGCAAAAATTTCCAGGCGGAGATTTGAAACTTAGGTCATGAAGGGATAAAGACGGGTTTTCTTGTTTTGAAGCCATACTCTTTCCCTTTGATGGATTGCAGAATGCTCCACAAAAAGGCATGAGATACTGTTTTTTAGCTTCACCCAACTTAAACTTCATCACAACTTCATGCCTGATCTGTCTGGTTTGTTTATTAGTCTTCATGCTGCTGTTTGCTCACTAACAATCTCTAACAAAATTACACGGTTTGGCAATTGTTAGCATTGCTACCTTGCAGCAAGATGGTGCTGCGGTCAAGCCAAATCAGGGGGCCTTTATCTATGAAGTTGGCTTCCAGAAAATGAAGAAAGAATCAAGTAAATTAGTGCAACAGATTTCTGAAGGCAATCTGTTGCACTGGACTTTATTTAGGACATGACAGTAAGGGGGACTGAATACAAATGCATCTACTACATTTTTAAAATTTATTTTTAAAGAATATTATTAACCTTCCACTTCACAATATGCAACTTAAAATATCCTTAAGTTTCTGATTACAATGTGATTTAATGTGACAAAAAAAAAGGAACTTAGGAAATTATTCTGCCTGTAAGGAGCTGCATGTCGGCTCTGCTGTCCTAACACTCTTATTGAAGCTTTGCCATCATTATTTCATTCTTCAACAGCCATTTATGGACCTCGTTCATCTAAGCAAAGGGCATCAAGCAGCTCTATTAGTCATTAGCGATGTGACTGACAGGCCCTCATAGTGCTCACAAATCATGGACAAGCTTGTCCAGGGTAAATGACAGGTTGGGAGGCCCCTGCCAGCCTGGAGTCTGGACCAGGGCCCCGTGTACCCTGCAATTTACCCCCTCCGGACAGGGAGGGAGGGGTGAGGTAAGATGAGGTACATGACAGGAGAAATGAAGCTGTCATTTAAATGTCAGCTAAAACAAAAAGAGGGCAGAGGGAATATAGAAAGGCAGACATGACAATGGAGACAAAAGAGAAATCTATGACCTCTATTTCTAAGAAGGATCAAATCTGGAGAAAGTGAGCACCATCCACTCTTTAAATGTATGGTTCCTAACATATTCTTTGAATTTGACACACAATTGGGTGTCTTGTAACAATCCAAATCTTCAGAAGTAGCATTTTGTTCCAATGCCCACAAAAGTTCTTCATCAGATTAGAGAACTGACGGGTGCAACAAATAAACAAAACCAGCTTAGCAAAACTACTAATTGTTTAAAGCTCCAAAAGATCCCCATTTGAGCTGGAATGCTTTGGTGACTAGGCCGCAGAGAGTAAGCCAGGACATTTCCGTTGTCCCCAATCAGATAAGTTAAAACTGCCCTCAAACACAACTCAGATTAAGTGGTGCCAAAAAGAGCTAGCTTAACTGATTGGAGCCCATAATTGGACACTGTCCAGGTAAGCTTCTACAGTGGTTCTTTAGTGGGGCTCATTGAGACACGACCCTCTGTGTTTTCAGAGAGTTTAGTCTTTTATACAGCAGCTGCAGGTATGCTAACCACTATGCAAGGCTTCAGGGCAGGATTGAATTCTTCCTCAGCTGATCCCATCTGAGCAAAACACAAGCTTAAACAGGCAGCACATACAGTTTTCTGCAAAAAATAATAAAAAAAAACCCCATCATATCTCTTAAAGTTTTTCCACATTTGGCAAGTTACAGCCACAAGAATCAGTTTGTTTTATTCAGGCTATATATGAGAGACCAACATAGTTGTGCATTACAGTAAAATGTGAGGAAAATGGTTTTGGTTTCCATTTTTTAAAGATATTTTAAAGTAATAACATGTATTTGTTTTCAGCCTCCTCTATTGAAAACCCTAAATAAAGTCTTTTGCAATCAAATCATCCTGAATAGTAAAATAAGCTGGTGCACAATTTTAATCTCAGCATAAATACAAGTTGATCTGTGAAGATTTTGGAAGTTTTGAAGGAAAAAAACAGCAACAAGCAACACAGCAGATATGCCAGTTTGGGTTCTACAATCATATCCAGAGAGCTGATTATTTAACATCAAATGTGATGTTGAATCGATTACCTGAAATATAAAAGTACAAAGTGCCAAAAGATGTCCATCCAACAAAAATGATAGGCCAGACAAGAAAAACATTAACCAATCTGATTCACAGCTTATTTTGGAGAATCTGTTGTCCGATTACTTGAAAACTCTGTCCATAAGAAGAACAGACCTAAATCAAACTGAGAAGTGGTTCTCAGTCTGGCTCAACTCCAAGAAATCTGGAAAAAACAACTGGAAAAAAAGTGTTTACATGCAGATCATGGTAGAGACATACAAAAGCCTCGTAGATGCTATTATAGTCAAAGGTGGTTCTACAAAGTACTGACTGAATGCAAATGCTTCAGATCTGTACTTGTATGCAACTCAGAATCCCTCCTTTTTCTCTAAATTCCCAATAACAACTATGCATTGCTGTATCACATAACAAGCAAGTAAATGCGTGAGATTTTCTGGTTGCAATATGACAAATGGTGGAAAATTTCAAGGTTTCTTAATACTTTAATAAACAAAACTGTAAATAAAATGATTAAATATTTCAAGAAAGAAAGGTTTTCTGTGTCAATGTGTTCAACGGCAGTCTTTGTGGAATTCTGCAGCAGTTTGACACTTCAGGAGATGAAGTTGTCTCTGTCTGCTTCTGAGGCCCTCATCGAAGCACAAGTCAGAGGTTTGACAACACCGTGACAGCTAGTTGGGCACACAGGTTGTCAAATGTTTTGTAGCACTCTGACAAGATTCTAGACAAACCATTTGAGTCCCATCCGCCTCTCTGACCCTGCACAAATAAATATGACCCAAACACAAATAAGTATGACATGTCCCCTGTTCGATCCCTCCCATCATCTATTGTGCTCACACAACTGCCACTCCAGAAGAGGCCAACCTATGCGCTCAATGGTAGTTATTCAACCACTTGGGCACCTTGTGCTCCACCTCTTACTATTGCTCGCAAAGAGGAAGCAGCTTTGATCTTTTGTTCAGCCGACGGGGAGAAAAGTGGGTCTCCCATTTTCCAATTTCTACCTGCCACGTTGTGCCGCGGTCACACTCTGCCGGCCAGTCAATTTGCCAATCACAGCGCATTGCGAGGTGGGGGGAAAGAGGAGTTCGTGTGTGTTCTCGTGGGCGCATCTTTGCAAAGTCAGGACTGCACACTGGCCTTGTATATCGGCTGCGGTAACACATGTAGAAACCTAACAAAGGAGCTGTAAGAGTTGATGGTTAATACTGCAGATAAACATTGTGGGCAAATAACTAACGCATTCTGTGTATTTATGTGTTGTATTTACTGACAACAACATCCTCTTCTCAGTGTATTCTATGTATATTTATAGCGTACAGATGACTGGAAATCACTACGACATCTTAATTCCTGGTGAACGAGAGGAAAAGATGTCTCCTGAGGAGTTTGTCATTCAGCCCGATTTTATGGAAGCAGCAGAGCAAGATGTTTAAAGCACTCATGTAAAATAACTGCGAAGTGCATGAAAGCCCTAGATGTAGAAAAGGAATACTGATAAAAAAATATATACTAAGCGTCCTGAACACTTACTGGCACCTAAGGTAAAGACGGGTAAAAAGCCTCATTGAAAAGAAAAAAAAGAAAAAGAAAATCACCAGTGCCAAACTTATTAGTCCGCCCCACTGTTACTGTTAATAATTTATACTTTTTGCAAACAGGAGAGCACTTAGTTTTAGCTTATATTATTTCACAAGTTTGGGGGATAAAAAATGTGCACAATCTCTGTAGTCCTGGGTCCTCTGTTAAGCTCTCTTTTCTTTAGCTCAGATCACAAGCTTTCTATATTATTTACATCTGAAGACTGAGAGGTCCACAGCAGGTATGGAAAACCACAAATGCAAAAATTAAATCATATACAAATCTATTAATCTCTTCATGTTAAATAAATAAGAAATATTACTCTATATACCGGTCCGTGGACCAATTGGTACCGGGCCGCACAAGAAATAATTAAATATTTCCGTTTTATGTATTATTTGAGTCTGGAGGATCTTTTATTTTGAAAATCCTTTAACTGGATTCTGCTCGTTACAAAACCTGTTAAAGAACAAATTGTTTATATGTTAATCTCTGAAAAATGACACAGGATGTACTTTCTTTTGCCATGACTGCGCCAGAATATGTAAAATTAGCTGATACAGTAAGAATGGAATGAAAAAAAAAAGATGAAACAAATCCAGATTTTAAAGTTTTACCTCGAGACTTCATGCCGATGAAACGATTCTCTACGATGTCAATGCGGCCCACTCCGTGTTTTCCTCTGAGAGAAAAGAGCAGGACACAATTATACGCACCTTCTAGATTCAATTTGAACCTAATGGAGAAATAAACTGCATTTCTCACTGATTGCTTCTTGTTAATTGTTGGTAAAAAAAAATCTGTCAATGAACCACCTTAATTTCTAGCATGTCAGTCTCTGAACCAAGTTCAAATGGATGCATATGTTGAAGGTAAAGCACAATTTAAGTGTTTCTACATTTTAAGTTTCTTAAATGCAATATCTGAAACCTAATGTTCATGACCTTCACAGTGCTTAAAAATTTTCTTTAAATATTAAAGTTGTAACAGGTGTTTTTTTATACCTAAGTTTTCTTAAAATCAATTCCTAGTAAACTGTGCTGAAACCAATAATGTGCATAAATAAAATGCATAATCTTGGATATTTTATAGGACTACATCAAAGTGGTTTAAAATTACAGATTCATATTTCATGATTTAAAATTGGAGTTTGGTTTAGTGACTCACCACAAGTTATGTAGCCATAGAATTAACAAAAAAATAAAAGTGAAGAAATCCAGATTTTTTTACTTTTAATACACAAAAGCGCTTACCCTATTTCATTGAGGTATGAGAAAATATCCAGCGGCGTTTCTTTGGATTTCCCTTCCTTCACATCCATCACCCTGACAGGAACTCCTAGAGAAACAAGTTTCACCGGCAGATAATTGACATAAGTGGATCATTTAAAGCAAACTATAGTATATTTAGGTCTGAATTTTATTTATATCCTCATCAAAAAGTTGCAGAATCAAAAAATTTCTCCATAAAATGTGCATTCTTTAAAACTTACATGCTTTCTAAAACATAAAATATAACATATTTACACCAAGATTTTGTTAAGAATAATTGGTAGAAACAAAAAGAGAGGGATGATTTTATACATTGAGCACATAAAAAATTAGGGAACAAAATAAAAGCTAATATATTTATTTAATCAGACCAAAATGACAAACAGTGGATAGATTATCCTGAGGATGTTTTTTTTGTCTAAGAGAGATCAGTGAAAACCATCTAAAACTCAAAGTCTTTACATATGCAACGGTGAGAAAGGCTAATAAATTCAAAAGCTCTCCTCATTTGAAAGCTGTGAAATTGTGGGCCAGCCTCTACCTAATTCAATTACACAGCTTTGTTACCCATCCTCTGTTTAGCGCTGAGATTTTGTCTCTTTTTCCACAGCATGTGCAGAAGACACAACCGTCTGCAGATCCATCATCCTTCTTCCTTTAAACAGCATCTCACACATGGAGCAAATTCTTCCATAAAAACAAAAACAAAACACTGAAGTTTACTCCACACACACTTCCTCTACAAAGCCACTTAAACCAAGTGCACATCAATCACTGTCACCGGCCTACTTATTCATGGTCCTCAATGACCAGCAGGGGCCAAAGGTGGAGGTGGGGAAACAAACAGACGCGTGAAAAGAGTTTAAAGTCTAAACAAAGCAGAAATCTACTCTCCATGTCTAGATTAATGTTTTTTTTTTATTTATTTCCAACCAAACTTTCCTGGAATTAAAGTTTTAGACTTCGCTGACAGAATAAAGAATGGATGGACAGTCACTTTTAGGCCTACAGGTGAGGAACTTACGTATGACCAGTGCTTTCTCGATGTTTTATCCAAATCTTGCACTTTACTCCTTCAGATATCCAACAATCTGTTAAACATCGCCAATAAATTAGCTGAAAGTGGGCGTTTGGGGGCCGGCCTTTCATCCCTCCGCTCTCATTTTCCTCGCTCTGCTCAGGTTGGCCCGTCCATCGTTCCCTTTAGCTGCTTTATTTTCAGTTTTTGCACCCTTAACAGTGCAGACAATGGGAGCGAAGACACAGTTGTAGGAAAAATTACTGCTTTACATTTTTCCTCTCTGTCTCTTTTTCGTCCACACTACTTCGGCATGACAGGAGGGAGGCATGAATTTAATTTTTCTCCTTAAAAAAAAGGGGAGAGGAATGGGGAATAGAGCGCTTGACGGGGGGGGGGGAGCAAAAGGTTCCTGTTGTTATATATTCTTTTTTAATCAGTGAGAAAACTTTGGTGAGAAAGGCAGCGATGAAAAGGTGGGAGGGGGGGAATGAAACGAAACATTCTTTTGCTGATCTTGTGCTCAGAGGGAGGAGTGGGCTCGGGCCTTTGTGTGGACAACTAAAACAGCTTTTGTCATAGTGCGCTCAATAAAAGGGCCGGAGAATATGTGTGAAAACGGAGAGCAGGGCCGCTATGAGCCCGTGAAACCAGTCAAGGCTTTGCTGGTGCATCTCCGTTTTACAAAAGCACACCTCACGTCCAGCTGAACGGTCACAGACTGGCCCGTTGTTAACTTTTTTCTGCGGGAAGCTGGTAAAGGGAGATTCTTGCACTGGTCCACATCGACACAGTAGCCTGACATTTCCTTAGCTTCAGTGATTAGCACATTTTCCCACCATAACTCTCTGGCAAACTTTTGAACTTCCATAAAATTTGGATTACGGCTCGTAAAGCTGTCCATCAAGCCTCACAGGATCTGAAGAGCCGATTGACGTTCTTGCACTTCAGCCACCCCTGGTGACCGAGGATGAAGGAACATCTGTGTCACTCGCCCTCAGGCCTGGATGTGTCTTGCCATTTTCGCTCTGCACAAACATGCGACACTTTCTTGTGTTCAAGTCGGAGCCCTGCGGCCGGCGTCTCTAATGATCGTTTCTCTAGGCCCTCTGGACTCGGAGTATAAACTGGAGTTAATGCTTCCGGCTTACAGGAGGGGCCCCGGGGCCAAACGGGCCTGTTTGAGGCCAAGGGATGGTGTGAGGGGTTAAGGATAAGTCTGGGTGGCCCCAACTGGAAATAAAATGCAGGGGGTCAACTTTAAAGTGACAGTTATGACCATCTCCATTTTAACATCATAGAATGCTAAGATGAAGTGTTTCCTTCCTCACTTTGTTTCTCTGTTCTTGATCTTCTACAGACAAGACATGATCTGTTGATATCTGACATATTCTGTCCTGCTTCATGTTGTCACACAGGTTCTGTTTATTGAACCTACAGATCTGACACTAATCAGGTCTATCTGATTTATTTGATCTGCTTCTAACTCACAAACCCACCAGATCATTCAGTTCTTCTACGGTTCTTGTATTAGAATTAAAATGAAATTTCAATTTTAAATAAGTTCAATTTTTGCTTGATACCATTTCAACTGCAATTTTTTAAGATATTGTTTTATTTCAATTTAGATTTACAATTACACCCTATTTATATTTAATCACAAATGAAAGGTAATTCATGTTTCATCCTCATTTAATTTTTGCATGGTTTTAGAATTTCAAGTATATGTTGAATTATTTATGGCTCTTATGTTTCTTTATGAAAAATATGTTTTGGTGTTTTTACAATTTATATGATCATTTTAATCTATTTGTTGGTTAATTAATTATATCTTTATCTACTCATTTTAGCATTTTTACAAACTGTTTGTGATTTTATTCTACATTTGAGTATTTTAAAAGTGCCCTGTGAATACAATTTTATTGACTGATTGGTTGGTGATGAAAATGAATAATGTCTTTATTTAGAAATGGTTATCATTTCTGACACCAGATGTTTCCAACTCTACATGGGTGTTTTTTTTCTTTTTAAGTTGAGATGTCGAAGAAAAAAAGCTGATTTTCTGGGAAGTCAGCAGGTGGGACACCGATTAACATACAAACCATTTTTAAACTCCATCTCCAGAACATCTGGGACATTTGGAGAATCCTCTGGGTTTTTGGTCATCAGGTAGAGGTCAGCTGGAGCATGGCTCTGAAGAACAAACAGAACCACAACTTTTACGATCTTCATTCCCTCTGATTAATAACACAGAGATTCTTGTCAGGACAGCAGCACAGTGACTGCAGTAGGAGGAGAAAACAGACAGGAAGTAAAGTAACTGAGAGAACAATGCGTGAAAAAGGTTTCCATCCTGAAAACAACATCAAGAGCAGAGGGAAGACAAAAGTGCAATTTTTATCCTCTGTTTGGTTTCATTTTCTCCAGGAAGCCCTTCTCTGCAGGGGGAAGGAACGGAAAAGTGAAACGAAGAGTGGGATAGCTGTCGACGCTTCTTCCAGTTTTCCAGTTCTGATTTTCTGAGTGACATTTCTCCTCGGATTTATTTTCAGGAGATTCTTCCTAAATGGGCATCACACGACAACAAACATCTAAAAACCAAATCCCACTGAAGGCGATTGTGGTTGACAGACATTTGTCATTTTTTTTTTCCAGTTGGCTGCTAAGTGATTTCAGTGAGTCGCGGTTTGGACCTAAAGGAGCATGGTGGTGTGACGATTCCACCCGGCTGATGTGCTCCTGCGACAATTACACCGCATTAGGACAAGACGATGGTCAATGTCTCCTGAGCTGAGGCAAATTGCAGGGGGCGGGGGGGGAAACTATGCAAAATAACTGCTGGGTGCATTTAAATGGAAAGCTTTACCAGACTCGAAATGATCATACAATAACTAATCGGCATCCGCTCGGCG
Source organism: Alfaro cultratus (assembly GCA_903066825.1). Taxonomy (NCBI): domain Eukaryota; kingdom Metazoa; phylum Chordata; class Actinopteri; order Cyprinodontiformes; family Poeciliidae; genus Alfaro; species Alfaro cultratus. Next base: position 56,187 of record CAEFZX010016986.1, read on the forward strand.
CCTGTCAGCGAGGGGAAAACGACCAGCGCAATCACTTTCCTTCCTTTTAACTAAACACAAAAATTGAGAGAGAAGGCGAGAGTCTCCCTCTCCTTTATTTTCTGCTTCAGTGCCCTGAAAGATGCCAAATGAGAGTTTGCAGGAGAGGGACAAAATTACTACTCTAAAAAGCCTTTTGATGCTTCCTCTTTAAGGGAGGGTGGAATAAATACTTTTGGGGAGCGTTTTCAACCTTCAGATACAAAGAGCTATTGGTTGAAACAATTTGCTTGAGCAAAAATAAATGAATAAATAAAATAAAGAGAAGAAAAGCAAATTTTTTCAGCTTAAATCAGAGGTGGTTTTTTTCAACATTTTAATGCATTTTGTCAAATTTTTGATGTACCTAAATCAAATAAAGCCTAAGAAAGACCACAAAACCCCCCAGCTAAGATTATTCTTTTCTGATGTACACACACTACAATGTGTGAAAACTCATCCGTGCTCTGACAGCAAGAGTTTAAACTTCCTGAAAGCAAAGCAAAGGGAAGAACGTACGCCAATAGGGTTGTTTCCAGTGAACAGGAGATCAATGCATTTCAATTCAAACCCCCTGCAGGTGGACCTGTCCCAAAGCCGTGGCCCTGAAAGAGAGGCAAAGGTAAAGATGGAGGAGGCGGGGGTACAGGGGTATTGGTGGGAAATGGGGCGTGAAGCGCACCATCATGTAGCGCTGAGCAGCTCCTTTGGCTGCCTTTGCCTCGGCGATATTGTTGTGCTAAACGTGGCCCCATACAGCAAGAGAATAAAAAAAAAAAAAAAGAAGGCTGACGCATGAACTTAAAGCAAGTAAATTTCTATTTTTCCACTTATTAGTTGCCTCATTGGGTTTCAATCAAAGCCAAAAGGGCCCCAAAAGAGGCAGAGGTAGCAGGAGTGGAAAGCGGGGAAGAGAGGCATCTTTGGTGCACCGGATTGGAAGTGATGCTTAAATCACCATGTCTCAAGTCGGCGCGTCTTATCAAAATGCAAACACAGCAATCTGAACCGAGAATAAAACTATATGCATGTAATCTGCAGGAGGCGGGATTTCTATTCTCTAACACGTACGATGTGTCCGTTAGTTTTAATGAAGACAGCAGCGGAAGCCGAGTTGGACGCAAAGATCTCTTCACAGGTCAAGCCCATCAGGCCTGAGGGCAGCGAGGGCACACGGCAAGCTCTGACCTCTTTGCTTCAAAGCACACATTCACATGTAGACACACACACACCTACAAGCTCATTTCCTACCCCCACAGGCTCTGCGCTGACCATCCATCTTACCAGAAGGCCGCACGACCAGCAGCAAACAAGTTTCCATTTCCGCTCAGTGAGATGAGGCTCTGCGTTTCGCTCCCTTGGCTCTGAGTAAACACGAACAGCGGCTCATCACCTCCCGGATCAAAGAACCCAGTGAGATCGGGGAAGCTCACCGGTGACAGAGGTTGTAATTAAGACTGAGGTTACGTTTTAATGACTCAGGATGAGTGTCAGGCATCCTGAGGATGGGCTCTGGGTGCTCATGTGTTGAAGGAAATGATGAGCGAATACCAAAGCATTTGGCATCATAGTAAATTTAGGCTATTGCATAAGAAATGAATGGAAACTCAAAATATCTTGTTTTTCACTTTGATATGGGGTAAATGTTTTAAAAATCCGGAATAATAGTCAAAAATATAGTTTTTAAAATACCTATAAATAAAGTAACAGCTTCTTAAATCTGCAATTTAGATTACCTTACAAGACATTTCTTGTATTTTTGGGAGGATTTTACATTATAGGCCAACAAAAAGAACCCCAACTTTGAAGCGTAAGGAAGCAGACAAGTAGTTTTCAAAATTATTCACAAGTAAAAACATAAAAACTGTGCCCTGCATTTGTATTCAGCCACACTTTACTCTCATCTAATGCTGGTACTCCTAAAAAACCCAACAATTATTATGGTTAAGGTGATAGATCAACATACCAGTGCAATTAAAATGGAAGGAAAGTGACATATTTTTCAAACATTTTTTTTTACAAATAAAAAAATCCAGAAAAGCTTTAAGTAAATTTCTATTCAGTCCTCAAAACCTTGAAGGACTACATGATGCTGCAATTACAGATCCAACTCTTTCTACCGGCTTCGAACATCTATAAACTGGAATCTTTGCCAGTTTTTATTTGTAAACTGTAATATTACAAGAAAGAAATGCTACTTAAAAAAAATCTAAATTTTCCGGATAGCAATGTACCATTTCTTTCCACTTCATAAATAATATATGCACTACTTTATGTTAGTCCGTCACATTAAAGCTCAATAAAATCCATTCAAGTTTTCAATTGTAACATGACAAAATGTGAATATATAAGATAATGAATACTGTTGCATCTGATGGTTGCAACTTCTAAGCCAACCACAACCTCAAATGATTTACTGCATTTAATAAGAAATATTCATCTAATGCAGTTATCAGGTGCACAGCAAATGCATGAAATAACACAATAACAACCTGTCAAAGCTGCATTGCTTCACAGAGGTTAATGCTGCCAGATGCAGATGAGTAAATAAAGGCCTTAAGGTCACTGTGTCAGAAAAGAACAAGGTTTGGGGTTATCAGGAAGGATACGTTGTTAATAACAGAGTAACCTGAACTCTTCTGGCTCCTATCTGCAGAAAAACATATGAGCGACCATTTGGACATTTCCTAATGTGACAGCACTGAGCAAAGAGGGACCATTGTGTTACAGGTGGGGGCAGAGACGGACATTTGAATGGTCTGGGTCTGGCCTTAGCCTTTGGGGTTGTAATTGAAGGAGGGACAGAGGCTGATACACAGTGGAGATACTGAGAACAAGCCGACCTCTCTTAGATGACTTCTTAGATTGATCACAATCTGACATCTTAGTTTAGGAATTCAAATGTGTTGCTGTTTCATTTGTTAATTTTGGGTAAATTGAAATAAATCTTATATTCCAGGTACCAGTAATATAAGAACGAAGGTAGTGCGCAAAACTCCAATGTAAGATTAAATGTAAGATAAAGTGCAATAAAAAATAAGAATAGACAGAACTCCACCACTTACTCTTGAAAAGCAATATACAATGAAAACAATTTGGTCAGTAATGGAATAATTGAATTACTGTCATGATTCATGACACGGTTTTGGTCAAGTTTCAGTGATGAAACAAACTGTGTCAATTAACCTCAAGAATACTTTGCTTTATAGAGGAATTCATGGTCTATTTAATGACGGCAAGTTGAAATGGTTCTGTGTGGCAGCAAACCCAGTCCAAATCATCACCCCTCCACCACCATGCTTGACAACTAGTTTAAGTGTTTGTGCTGATATTCCATGGTTATTTGTGGTGATTTTTGTACATTGGATTTTAATAATCTGCTTAATTTGTGCAAGAGTTTGGACTTTTATTTACAGTTGAAACAAGATAATAAATTTATCAAAGACTGACTTTTTAAACCTCAAGCTACTTTGTAGCTAATCTGGTGATACACGTAGGATTAATGTCCATTATAAGATCCAGTGTCTTAAGATGTTGCTTAAGTAATTACAGATGTTATTTCCTCATGCCATCCTCATATGTTTGTGAGGTGTACCGATCCATCCTGCAGTAAAACATCTCCAGAACTCAAAGCTGTCAGCCCTAATATATCATTTATAATAAGAATGCTATTCTCAGGCGTGAAGGCTTCCTCTTTTGTCTCTAAATTTTAAAAATTGTCATTATGGACAAACACTTCAATTTGAGTTTCATCAAACCACAGGACATGGATATAAAAATTAAGCTTTGTTTTGAGTGCATTTGCAAACTGTAATATGCTTTTTGAAAAGCTTTAATAGTTACGGCTTCTTCCAAGTTGAGTGGCATTTCAGCTGCTGTTTGAAGTGTTGCTTTAAAAAGGTATACTCCCCAATTAATGTAAAAATTGTGAATTGTTTAACCTATCAGAAGCTTTCAAAGCTGTAACAGCATCATCTGGATATTCCCAAATAGTTTAAAGTCACGGTGATTCTGGGGTTGATAAAATCATTGTAAAAGAAAAAAAATAAAAATCACTTGGTCATTATTTAGCTACTTAGAAATAATGTTTGCAATTGCGCCTGAACCAAAAAAAGGGACAGTTTAGACAGTTTAATATCAGATAATAAGAAAAGGCATTGTGTGTTTTTACATCTGGTTTCAGCTATACTTGTAAATTAGAAACCGCTTCACTTAATAAACATAAACATAGATGTAGAATATAAATAGAGGACCTAGAGGTTGTGGCTACATTAATTTGCAGAAATATTAAACATGTTTCAAAGCTCCGGTAATGTATTCAAATCCTTTTACCACTTCAGACCTCTGCACCATAAATATTTCATTGTATTTAATGCTATTAATCGATTCAGCATTGGAGTAAATGGTCCAAAGCAAAGCCCTTGAATAAAATCAGTTACAGAGCACTGTCATCATACATCGCTATGCTATTGAGCCAGCCCGCCTCATTCATTTCAAAACATTTCTCCACAGGACGGCTAAAGGACAGGGCACTAAAGAAGAAGTGAAGGGGTGGGAAAGGGGCAGTGAGGGAGATAGAGGTCTGTGAGTTACAGTGGCTCTGCCCCTGAATCTCCACTCCAGCAGAGCGGGACCCCTCTCCTCGCTACAACACCCTGTGCATCGGGGACTCATCTGTCTGGCAAACTGTCTTTGTACTTAACTGTTACTGGTGACATTTTGGTGTCACGGTGTCAAAATGAAGTGGCTCCCCTCCCACGTCGCAGCCTGCGGCAGCGCGGCCATCCAGACAATGAGGTCCCGAGGAGCTGGGGCTGGAACTCAGGAGGCCCCAGCTGGGCACAACGCCCTAACCCTTCCCCCTCCCAGGCTCCCATGAAATCGGGAATTAGTCGAAGCGTTGCTGACGACAAGTCAGTGTCTGTGTGTCCCAGGTTCTTCCCAGGGCCCGGCGAGAACCCGGGGTGAGGAGAGACACATACGCAGACATATCGACCATAGGATGGGAGCTTCGGAGGTCAGTCAGGGGGAAAACAGTGCACATTGGACTGACCTCTCACCTCTCGCAGAGATCAGACTCATGTCTCTCTCATGGTTCTGTGATCGAGTCAGCCGAGCTTGGGTCATCAGAAGGTGGAGAAGTTTTACTGTTCTGTACAACAATGTTTGGTGTATTCAACTCCTAAAAAACATTTAATATCGTCCCTCTATCTTGGTTTGTTCTTTAGAAAATGAACTAAAAGATCACCATAACATCCAGTTAGGTGCAGGTATTTTTATGTTGATATTCATGGTCACATTAACTTGAGCAGCCTATTTTCGAAAATGTCCTCTAGAGTGTTGGAAAGGTGACCCTGATTTATTAGGAGACAATAGATTCAAGTGGAGCAGTGTGGATTTTGTCCTGTAGAACCGACGTCCAATGTTGCTGCCATGGGAGTTTGTCTGTCCAGTCTACCGAGTGAATATGGAGAAGGGTTATGACCATGTCCCAAAAGGGCTTTTGTTGGGAGTGCTGCAGGAGTTCAAGGTGCTGGGAATGCTTTTAAACTCAATCTTAGAGAAACCAAAAGTCAAGCTTGTTCTCAGTGCAGGTTGGACTCTGGACATGATCTCAAGGTGTAGTCATGGCGAAGAGAATGTCAGGTTTTTGAACCTCATCTTTGCTTTTTGCAGATGATGTTATTCTATTGGCATCTTAAAACCATACCCTTTAGCACTAGAGTGGAGCACAGCAGAGTGGAAAGCCACAAGGATGAGAGTCAACGCCTCAATGTTTGAGGTCCTGGTTTTTAACTGGAAAAAGGTGGAGTGCTCCCTCTGGGTTGCAGATCAGTATCTTACTCAAGTTAAGTAGCTTAAGCAAGTTGATGTCTTATTTAGGAGTAAACAAGAGATGGATAAATGGATTGGGGGCATTAAAGTAGATTTATTGCTTCTTCGTATTGAAAGAAGTCAGTTGAGAAGGTTCTGGCATCTCAATTTGATGCTTTCTGGAAGTCCTTAAGGTTTCCAATTATATTCCCCTGGAAGGAGACCCAGAGGAAGACCTAGAGCCCGCTGGAAGGAAACTTTATCTCTTTTGTCCTGGGAATGTCTTGGGAGCCCCAAAACATAAACTGGAGAGTGTCTTTGACAAGAGGGATGTCTGGATTTCCATCCAGGACCTGTTACTTACAGGATCCAGTATCAGATATGCAGAAAACCACGACTGGATGTATAAATTAATGAATTTAAATTAAAACTGATCCCAGATTCCATCAAAGTGAATTAAAACAATAAACATTTTGAAAATAGTTAACAGACTGTGCAAATTTGGGACTTGGTTTTAGAGGTGCGTTTGATTTATCAGCACAAACTATGATCAGTTTTGGTTTCAGAAGATGCTTGAATTGTGGTAGAAAACACTAAGCTCATAAATATACTTCATGAGCTGTCAGCAAACACTATACTGCTAAATCAACTCAGTAAGGTCTTGTGAATATATTGGTATCCCAGAATTATCATAAAAGTTTTAGAAATGATTCAACTTTCCTGTAATTAAATCGCAATACAGTGATGAGATAAGGGTTAAAAGTCTTTCTGATCGACATCAGCAACAACTTACCTTGGGATTCTCCAAAATGCCTGATTCATAGCTGAAAAGAGATACAATTTAAGAATTTGTTATATTTTATTTTAACTGGAAAAACATATGACAGTGTACTTTACATTAGTCATCCTCACCTGATATGCATGAGATTGGCATCCATGCTCCAGGGGGCCCGAGGAGTGACCGGCACTGGGATGCCATGTTTCTGTGATTTAACAAAATCGCTGATATGTTACATAGCAGAAAACAACTTGAGAAAGATGATAAACACATGTGTGTGAAGAGGTTCTGGAAAAACAAATTCAAGCAGCAGATTTCCCTGCACGCTGTGAAACCAACATGCATGTATTTCCTCTGAATCCTTTGGTCCTCCACAGCTAAAACAGCAAAAACACTGACAATATGTTTTAGCATATTGGTAAAAAAGAGAGAGAGAGAGAGAGAGAAACATGTTTCCAAGGTTGTATTATATCACTGAAGGGTCACATGCAAGGAGGAAATAAAAACATCTTGATCGCCCTCTAGTGGAGGAAACTGCCTAGGCTCACATGGGCAAAGGAGTTTTTGTGGTGAAAATTAAAACAAGGTATAAATCTAGAACTAAAAATGCTAAATGAATGATTAAAATTAGAATACAGATGGAAAAAAATAGTGCATCATTGATGGGTAGAAAAGCTGCTGCAGTTAAAAGAGACAGAAAGTGGAAAAACAACTGAATGAAATATAAAGAGCTATTGCTGAATATGTAGAAGTTACAAATCTATGAGAGCAACAGAGAAGAAATACAGCATGAACTGATCTTCTAAATGTTTCTAATTTTATAAAACAACAAATTTATGGCATTAAAAGGTATATTAGTGGCCTGGTAATAAGGTAAAAATTACTGCGATGGAAACTTTAAAACTAAACCTTTTACCTTCTGTAAACAGGAGTATTTCATCTCGAAATACCAAACTAAAACATTTTTAGTTGACAGACTCGTCAGTAATAAATATGAAATCCTTATTTATACACTGGCAATAAGAAAGACAGCTACAGTTACCTGTGCGTACTCCATCAGGTCCGTTCTCCCCCTGAAGCGATTGTAAAATTCAGGGATCCTCCAAGGTGCAATGATCTGATAAACACACACACACACACACAGTTGTTGTGATATTATTCTACATGTTAGGCCATTTTTGTCCTATGTAGGAAATAAAAGCACCAAACTTACCTTGACCTCTGGGTACAGAGCGTAGCACGTAAGCTCAAAGCGTATCTGGTCATTTCCCTAAAAGGTAGAAAACTGGTTTATCTCTGTTAGCCAGCAGTTTGGCTAACAGATGTCCTGCATAGTATTTTTGATAAATACTTAAAAAAAAAAAAAATCTGATTTATATTTGGTCAATAAAATTAGACAAAAACAGTTGAAGACAAACACAAAATCCACACAATTTCACACATTTGTTTCACTTCTTTGAGTGGTCAGTTCTGTACAGCCACTGATGTTGATGAACATAAACTATGCAGAAAGATGTAAAAGAACTTGAAATAACAAAGAAATCACAATAATTTACGACGACAATAACCGGTATATAAAAATAACAAGTACAGTGCCATCCACATTTATCAAGCATTTCTAAAACAGGTTAGCAAGCTTTAAACATTTACATTTGCAATGGTAGGACAAAAAAAGAGGTTTTCCATGCATCCCTCCAAAGCACCTTTTAAGCATGTTGAGTAATTGTTGTCACGGTGACTTGGTGACCCCAAGAAGCCACGTTTGCTGCAGATTTGTTCTCCTCTCTTACCACCCTGCTCACTGTAAATTGTGTCAAGATGAACATGAACTTTTGTCCATCCTTGTGGTCCAGTTATTTAAAAAGTTTAATTGTTGCTCTGACTGAGAAAAAAGGTAAGTATCAATTTATTGTAGTTAGCTATGTTGGAAATTAAGACCTTAATCAGACAAAGGAGTAATCACAAGTCAGTACCAGTTGTGGAGCGCTGTATAGTGTTCCAAGTTTTAAAATTGAACTTTATTAATCAGTGTTTGGCTCCACCTACTGGTAAAAAAGGGCTCACAAAAACATAACAAAACAAAAAAAAACTTCTCAAGAGTTTTAATTTCAAATGGACAATTATACTGAACAGATTAGGATAAATAACTTTGAGCCACATTGGCTGATGAAATATTTTTTTCAAAATGAACTTTTTTTTTTACCAAAACATCTCAAATAACAGCAACATCATTGTAATAACTGTATTTACAGACTTTCATAAATTCCAGGTCTGCTTACAAGAGATTGACAAACTTTCACCTCATTTTCTACTGATTTTTCCAAATCTGCAAATTTATGACTTCCAAACGCCGATCTGAACAAATATCACCAGACAATATGTCTGCACCAGAACCACACAGACGGTTTAAAACATAATCAGTCATTTGTCCTAATGAGATGAAGGCGGAAATCTGCCCTAATGAGACGAACATGGAAATGGAGATTGATGACTGTTTGATGGCAAACCTGCATAACAAGCTCAAATTAATCTGCAAAGATGTTGGCATTTTAGAATAATGAAAAAAATTAGGGAAGTTGTGATTGTATAACCAATTTAGAGATGCTAAAAAATGTGGATTTATATTTTAGTCATTTAGATGCTGACTCATACAGAGTAAATAACTGTGTATTCAGAAAATCTCTGCATTCCAGTGAATGGATGACTTAATCACAGAAAACGGTAACTTTCTAAATGGTTAATATTCAACCTTGCAAATAATATTCAACCTTACGGCCTAAATGGTGCAGCAACCTAGTTATCTAGCTTGTTCTTTAAAAAAAAGCCTTTTACCTTGCCAGTGGCCCCATGGGACACAAACTGAGCCCCCTCCTTGCGTGCGATCTCGACCTGACGACGGGCGATGCAGGGCCTCGCTATGGCCGTGCCCAGAAGGTACCGGTCCTCATACACAGCGTTGGCCTGAACCGACGGCCAGATGAAGTCCTCCACAAAGTCCCTGCGCAGGTCCTCAATGAAAACCTGGTCATGAACACAAATCAGGGATCAGATAGCTCTATTTTGTAATTAAATAGAGCTTAATAACTATATGAGACATTGCCCTTCTGAGAAAGAAAAAAGAAAAAGAGTGTTTGGTGTGAGTTTGGAAAAAAATTACATTGATTACAATTATTTATATTCCTGTAACACCTAACTATCAATTGGGATCACACTCAAACACAGTACACAATGTAGCTGCTTAGTTTTAATCTACCTAAATGTCTCTCATATTCTACCAAAGGGTCTCACTTCAGTGTCTCTCACCTGCTTTGCGCCGAGGCTTTCTGCTTTCTTTCGCGCAGCTTCAAAATCTTCATCTTGTCCAATATTAGCCTGGGATGAGACAACTGAATTTAATATGACGCCTTTTTAAACCAAATAATTAAACTTTTAAAATAAATTAATAATAAAAAGGCACAATAAACACATTGAAAGAAGTCATGATATGTGCACTAAATGCATAAACACACAAGCCCTCGTGTCCATGCATAAGTAAACGGTGTTCATTCATTCTTCTTGTAATTCAAAGCACATCTTCAGAGGAAATAAAACAACCTCTTGACAGACGAAGTCAGAAATAAACATAAATTAAGGGCACGTCTTCCTCTGAGCAAAAAGTCCCCAGAAATATAAATAAACAAAAATAAAAACAGAACTAATATAATGGAAATAATTCAAACTGTGTATTTTCATTACACGAGTTACGATGAACATGACTGAAAGCACAAATAAATTAAAAAAAAACCAGAAAACACATCTACATCACAAATGACTGATAAAACCTAATTTGTAGTTGATGTTGTACATATGAATAATTTATCCCATAATAAAAAAATAGGGTATATTCAGCCAGTGATCCCCATTTTGCAAAAATGAATCATACCCAACCAAACAGGAAGAGCCAGGGTAAGCTCTGACGTTCAACACGATTTGCAATATGTCAGCAAAATACTAACTTAAAAAAATAACTGCTAAATTAATAATAATTATAATGACAATAATAATAATAGTAATATATATATTATTCATCATGCACTTGATTCAATACATTTCTCACCACTACCAGATGATATCGTTGTAAGTCTTTTTGCACCACTGCATTATACACATGTCCATTTTAATCCTGCACCTCCTGTCATGCTGATCTCCTCCCACCCCCATTTAGCAAACCACAGAACAAAAGAGTGACGTTCAGCAAGAAAATCTGCCTGCATAGCAGTTCTTAGTTACCCCGGGGGCAAACAGTAAAGCCACTCAGACTTAGTCTAGAACAACAGACAAATCCAGTGATCGGAGATAATCAGTGCTGTTGTCTTTTTGGAGACGTGCCTATGGTCAACTTCTACGTGCCTTGACAAAATGCATAAGCAGCAGACCGTAAACCCTGAGAGGTACTTGACATGCAAAAGCAGCTGGGTGACAGCTGGAGCCACTTGCCATGTTAACGCCTGTCGTAAAACCTTACCAAATATGTGATGACATCGTAGCCCTGCTCCTTGAGCCACACCAGAATACAGGACGTGTCCAGTCCACCGCTGTAGGCCAGAACCACAGTACCTTTAGACATGATGAGGGATTTCAGGGTCAAAAACTGGGGAAAAAAAGCAGTGGAGAGGAAGCAGAAGGAAATAAATTACATCTGTCTGAAAAAATGTTAACCTGTAACAAGACTGGACTATGAGTCACATGAAAACTACTTTGTCTGAACTGTGACCAGACAGGTTTATTTAGATAGCAAAGAAGTTCCTGTTTCTTAAAGAGACACTTGGGCAAAAAACAGTAACTTCGTTATTTTCCCAGAAAAATAAATCTACTTCAGTGTGAAAATAAGAAATTAGAACAGAGGCATTTTGATATTTTAGACATCGAAAAGTAATTAGTTTGTAATTAATTGACAACACAATCAATCAAAGAAAAAATGATTCTGCCTTAATCCCTACTTCTTAACTAGATGGTACATTAAATATCGCAACAAAATATGACACAAACTTTAAATTTATATGTGATATTAAATCTTAAAAAGGGAGAGGTTTTAGAAGAATGATAACTCAACAGATGGTTTCATAAAAAGACAAGAAGGGTTTCCTGCTAATGAGAAAAAAATATGTCAGAAAGAAATACATATCATCTCTGGACATTTTCCAGTTTCCACGTGCTTTATTTTTTTCCTGCTTAGTTCGGTTTTAAGATGAGCGACAGAACGTGTTTTGCAGGATATTTTTAACGCATCACGTTTATTAACGACGGCCATGCTGGGCTGCCATAACACTGAAAAGACAGGAACAGCATTTAAATGCAAAACACACAGAGACGCAATCAAAGTGTACTTACGGAAGATGTCAATGAAGAATGAATGAATGAATGAATGAATGGTCTGAGACGACGCGGTCCGAACGCTGGAAGGCGAGGAGCAGCAGCGCGTTTGGTTCAACGACTGATTCTGGTCCACTCCACGCTGCGTCACTCGTGCCCGTGACGTCAGAATCAGCTAACTGCCTTTCATCCGTCCTCTCCACAGAAATTGCTAATGTAAAAAAATATATTGGAAATTAATACAATACCCAAATAAATTTTTTTTTTTTTTTTTTTAGCTTGAATTTGCTTTTGGTTGGTTTTATTGTGTTTAATCTTTTATTAAACCCAATGTTTAATAAAAGATATTTAAATACTGTGTTTTCCTGTCTTTGTATGTTTCCTTTTAATTTATTTTATTTTATATATTTTGTGCAGCACTTTGTGACCCAGGTCTGTGAAAAGCGCTATAGAAATAAAGTTTACTTACTTACTTACTTACTTACTTACTTACTTACTTACTTACTTATTGTTCTGTATGTAAGTTTTTTTTTTTTTTTTTTTTTTTCTTTTAATGTATTTTTATGGGATACAGACAATCTTTTGTAGCACTAAGTTTGTTTTGAAGCGCTTTATCATTAAAGTCGATATAACATTAGAAATGTTCGTTGTAGTTTTTTTTTGTTTGTTTTGTTTTTTTAAAAAGACTGAAACTTTCCTAAATCTCTACCATGTGCAGAAAGATTATTATAGTTAGTTACTATGCAACATTATGCGATGGGGTTCTTTTCGCTTAGAAACAAACTGTTTGTAAAAACCTAGATGGTTCTGATCACAGGAAAATTCCATCAGAAAGCAATTGAAAGACACTGGTTTTAAACCAGTGCAGCAAGGTTTAAAACAGGTTTTTTTGTTTTCCAAACGACAAAGTTTGTTTCATTTTCACCAGAGTTGTTGCTGCACGTTCGTCACTCTGGATCCAAAGTTGGACACACAACTTTGGATCCTATTGTCTAACTTGTTGCCAAAGTTAGACAATAGGATAATATTACAGGCAAAGGTAAAAATCTTACCCGTCAACATTTGTCTGTTTCTGCATGCTGCTACCCAAAGAAAATTAAGGCAAAGGTAGCAGCTAAATATATCAAGCCTTTACAATTAACCGTGTAACATTTTTAACTAAAGTAATTTTCGGTAGTGATAAAGATGCAATTCACTCTTTGGGTGATTTCTGATGGCATTTGATGTATGTAAATGAGTTTTCTCAGTAGTACATTATTTTTGTCACAATTTTGTCAACTTGAGGCCACAAGATTAAGAGTTGGTGAGGTTATAAAAGCAACATACAGTCTTTCCCATTATGATAACCGTCGTCAACTGTGTTATGTAGAACAGTGAAACAAACGTTAACTCATGATCAGCATAATTTCAACTTCCTGTCATTATTCATTGCATTTAGATTTTTTAAATCTAAATATGCCAAACCCCTGGCTGCAATCTGAAACCAATCAGTTTTAAACCTGAATTAATCTGATGTCATATTAATCAACAAAATCCATCCTGTTATATTGAGTTCACCAACATTTACCAAGTTCGTCCAGTAGAGGTCAGTATTTGTTTGACAAAATCTTTTTTATTACACCTCTCACAAAAACTGAGAATTTGTCTAAGGATAATATATTTTTTTTTCTAAAAAAAATTAAAAAAATACACTTTGTGTGGTGCATTTGTTGATAAGTTAAAACCCTCTGGTTTTTAAGAAAACAACTTTGATCTGGTCTTTATATTTTGAATATTTATTTTTTCGCCATGAGCTTCCAAAAAAAAAAGAAAAGAAAAAGAAAATACAATATAAACTTCTGAAAATCAATACACTGAATACCTTTTAAATTTTTTCCCACAGGGTAAGAAACACTGAGCAAAGACAGTGTATGTGGCTAGTGACTGAGCTCAGTCGTCCTCTCTGCTCTACATCTTAGAATATGTTTCACAAACGTCGAGTCGCCCTCTGCGCCATTATAATTAACTTTGTAAAGTCATACACAGCTTACTAGTTAGGCATTTTGTCAAAGACGAACGGTACAAAGTGACCGCTAAGTCTTGGCATTGATAACTGAGGTTTTCCAACAAATGATGTCTGCAATCCACCACTTAGCATGTAATGCACACTTTACCCTCTCCACACAAACAACAGCTGGCAGTCAGACGAGACTGAATGTGCACAAATGTAAAAACCACTATAGTGCTGGAAATTGGAAGAAAACAAAATAAAGCAATGGGGAGATGGAGAGTCTTGTACGAGAGACTTGTTGGAGTCTTTCATACCCCTGATAGCCGAACTTAAATAAACAGAAACAAAAATTGGCATCAATGAAGGAGCCAAATTGCTGGACCACGTCTAATCTGCCCGTTTATTCAGAAAAATATCAATATTGATTTATGATCATTTATGACATAACACCTGCAAAATACAATGAATTGATTTTATTTCTCTAAACATAGAACAAACATTTATTTAACTGGTTTTTTTTTGTTTTGTTTTTTGCTGCACTTTAAAATAAACGGGCATTTTTTATTCTTACACACATTGAAGGCTGAAGTTTTGAAAATAAAAAGTCATTTTTTTTTATTAACCAAAATATTTTAGCAGTTGGGACAAAAAAAAACAAAAAAAAACCCAGAAACAAAGAAATAAATTGTCCACTGATAGTTGAGGTGTTTTCCCCCCACAGCAAGCTGTGTATCCTGTGGCAGAACAGCCAGAGAGGGAAGGTCTCTGTGTCCCATGGTGGCGAGGGGCCGTCAGATGTGCTGCATGATTCTCTCGCTCTCCCTACCACTCTTTCTTCTTCTCGTCCATGGATACGCCGCCGGGGCCGAGCGCCACCACCAGCAGCAGCCCACCGATGACCGAGGTGGTCTGGAAGAAGTCATACTTGAGGAAGTCGTGCATAGGCTTGTAGGCGGGGATGGTCCAGAAAGCGTTGAAGTACACGTTGATGGCAAAGAGCCACACTACGAGGGTTAGGGCCGCCAGCTTGGTTTTGAAGCCGATGGCCACCAGGATGATTAAAGCTGTCCCCACCATGTTCTGCAGGATCTGCGGCAAAACAGGAAGAGGAACAGCTGATTGGATCGCAACCAGGTGATATTTGGCTGAGCTGTCTTAAGATACTTTGTTCTGTAGCGCTCAGATTGACACAGGAACCAAAGTAAGGTTCACAATAATAGATTAATAATAGCATATTTTAATAAAACATATTAAAATACCACTGGTTGGGGGCAAAAAATTAATGTTCGCATTATAAAAAAAAGGCTTAGAATAAATACAATTTATGATATGTTATATCTTTACTAGATGTTTTTTGTTGGAAAAACTCTTATTTTAAATAGTCTAGAGGCCAGATTTTAGAAAAAAAGTGCATTTATCTATTGAGGCAATTTTAATGTTTTTAGCAAACCCTTTTGAAAATAAAACAATAATACAAGTTATAAAGTGAAGAACCATTTTTGTATCTGTGTTAATCTGCAGCTGATTAAAAAGAAAATCCAACAGAGAGATTTCTAAACACTGTTGACATCGTTATCTTGGGTTTTCTCTGCCTAATTAAATATGATGTAACATAGGATTAAATAGCAGCAGGTCTGCTTGTGTAAAGAGGTGCTGGGTCTCAGAACTTACAGAGAAGAAGTTGGAATCAAAGTGCAACAGGGTCATGAACATGAGGACCAGCAGCACTCGGCCGCCGAGCTGCATGTACTGCTTCGGCGAACTCTCCCCCATGGAGGGGACGCCAGCAAACATGCTCTTCCCCTCCGAACGCGACTCCGCCAGCAGCAGGAGCAGACCGCCTCCCAAGGCCAGGTTTCTACCAGGAGGGGAGAGAGGAGTTTTAGTTTTGAGTACCAAACAAAACGAAAATATTATCTGTGTTGAATAAGGCCACACCGAAAGTAACAACTGAGCCATCATCTCATTGCAGTCTTTATGTTGCATGTTTGTTCCTCAGGTGGCAATTTTCTGCCCACCAGATTAAATATTACATGACTCATCTGATGGTTAGCAAGCTGACTTTATCCAGGCAACCATGAATTACAGCATATGCAAACAGAAAGACTCAGACGCAGCCCTAAAGGTGTCTTTGCACACACATTCAGTTTATCACTGTCTAAATAAACAAGTCCCAACTGGACATGGGTTACATGTTACTGGAGAAATTAAGTTTTAAAACAAGAAATAGATCATTTACAGAATGTTTTAAATGCTTATTGCAGAGAAGCTAAACTCTTTTTGGTGCTCTGCTCCCTAAAGAGTAACACATCAAGACTAAAAAGCTGGCAGTGGTTGGTTAATTAGTTAACAAACCATTGGTAACTTGCCAATTGTACATTTATTACAGGATTATCCATGTGAGTATGATGTTCCATTTATCTGGAGGAAATTGTTGCCACTTTAACACTTTTTAAAACTAATTTTGGTACAACCTGACACCAAAAGACCAGTCTGTGTCTACTCCTTATTGTGTTAAATATGGTGACTAGACCTTTAGGGTTGTGTTTGAAAATAGAGACATTTTCTCTATTTCAGTCTACAAGTTGACTGAAAAAGTTTTCTTGAACGTGATGAGACCTCAGTCTGATTATTGATCCGATTTCCATTCAACCCTAGAATATCAAAGGTCTTAAGTTTTACTGTTATTTGGACTTTAATCAAAACTTGAGAATGAGTATATACCATCCTGACACAGAGGAAAACAGAATAATGGACAATCTGAAGTTTAACTAGTAACGTGACACCTACCTCATCAAAAACTTGAGGTCCCATAAAATGCTGTATGCAACAGTCTGGTGAAAGGTAGAAATAAAATTAGACACAATTAAATTTTAGGGATTTACCAAAGTATCTATAATCAAAGGGTTCTCACCTGTAATGCTATGATACCAAATAATCCAAAGCAGGCATACTGTACAAAATTTCTACTGAGAATGAGGACACAACCACCTGTTGGGACAAAGACCACAAAAGAAAAGTTATAGCCACTTCCATGATGGCATGTCTTTTAGTCTTAAACCTTTGTGCGAAAAATATTCTTTTTGCAGCAGTAACAGCAAGAATAATTAAGGTCAGGCTTTCTGTAATAGCCACTTTAGTAAATAACAGTTTTTCTCCAGAGTTCAACACTGATTCAGTCTCAGTAGACAGACAGAGCCACATAGTTACCAGAGTGATCCGACCTGCTAAACAAACTTCATTTGGTAGATAGAATATCAGGCAGCAAAGACTTGTTGTCTTCTGTTGGTTTTATTAGTCTGTTTTAAAGGCGCCGTATGTCAAAACTTAAACAGAATTTTTAAAAAAAGCATTAAAGAAAGAGGTCTTCAAACTTTAACTAATAAAAATACTTAAAGCAACAGAAAGACAAATTTAAAAGAGTTAAATATGAAATAGATTTATAGGCAGAATGACATTATACTAAAAAAAAGCGTTTCTGCCATTAACGAGGTCAACTGACTAAATATTTTTGGTATTTACTTTGTTATATTACTACTTCAGTGCACTGTATTCTATATACATATGTTATTAATAATTTATTTTTAATTGTGTATTATCTTGTGTATTATTGTTTCTAATACCAATGTGCTACAAGGAATTGTTTTTTCACTTTTTGAATGTTTTTTTAGTTGCATCTTGTAAAGCATTTAGACTCTGTTTTTGAAAGGTGCTACCTAAATAAACTTAATTATTGTTCATATTCACTTCACTACATGACTTTTCACTGTTTATTAGAAGCATTTAAGCCATCCTTAACAATGTTATTCATTCATGATAGAAATGTCAGGGGTTTTTTATATTCCTATTGTTGAATACAAAAGAGTAGAACACACATCTGTCCGTGTAACTTAACCTCAATATTTATCACAACCTACATTCACCACCTCATTTAAAACAAAACTCTGCATTACTTAAGTTGTATACAATCTAGTAACTTTCAATCCTATTATGACATCACCTACTTTTCCCATGTAAACTGACTTCCTTTTGTGCTTCAGTACTTATTCTTTGACACCACAAAAAGCAACTTCATCCCCGCCGCACGGCGCCTCCTGACACTCACCAAGCTGTCCGATGAGGTTAAGCAGCACAAAACATGTAGCCAGAAAGTAGCCACAGTTCCAGGTGGCCTCGATGTAGTCTCTCTGCTCGTTCCACTGGAACCACATGCGGATCCCGTCTTCGAGGAACGTGCTGATGAGACACAGACGTGCCAGGTGGGGCAGGTACTGTTTGGTTACCCGCAGAAACTGGAGAGCACAAAAATCAGAAGGATGAAAATGGGATTGGGTCCGTTTGGGTCTAGAGTAAAAATCTGAAGTATTTGCAGTTTCTCATTGATTCTATTCAGTTGTGTTAAACCAAAATACTTCACTTAAATATTTTTGCTTTAAGTGAAATATTGGGATATTTTATCAAAGTCAGAAAACCTAAAGGGATATTGTGATTTACTGATGCTTAAACTGTTACTTTAAGAGAAGCTCCAGTTTAAACAGATTGATTTATTATATTTAAACCAAACAATGTTCAAGTTAGAAAATTAGACCAGAGGCCTTTTGGGAAAACAAAAACAATATTATATATTTTAAAGCTCATCATGAAGAAATTATGAATATTAATATTGTTGTTACATGTGATATAACGCTTGATGTCTAGTTCATTTTGCAATTGTGCTCAAATGTAAACCAAAATTAGATCTTTTTGTTGAACTTTATTTATAACAAGTGGAACAACAACACTGGAGAATAAAACATCATTTGCATGAAGCTTGTAGAATGTAGTAGAATGAAAGTTTTCTGGACCGGTGGCTGATTCTGTGCATGCCGACAACTGAAGTAAAGTGGAAACAACAATGTGGGTCACGGAGCTACTAAACAGCAGCAGTTGTGAAAAGCTGCTGCTTTTGCTATCCTCTTATGTATATCTGCCGAAGCTTAAAATTAAACAGACAAAACACCCAAAACTTGAGACCACATCTAGATCTACTCGTTTGAAAAATTAAAAAAAATAAAAAGACAGCTACCTGGGTGGTAAATTTTCACTGTGTAATCTTCGTGTGTACTAAAATATCTTGATCTTCCATGTAAAAGTCAGTCATAATCAATATAAAAACAATTAGAGTATCTTAAAGTGTACAAAAATTTTCTGAATGACAAATAAGAATGACTGTTTTTTGTTCTGGTACATTTATGTAAAAAATAAAATTACAAAAACAGCAAACCAGTGTATGAAAACTAATTGTTTTCCTGTAACTGAGCAGAACAGATGGTCACCTCAGACATGCACAGATGACAAATCGACTGGGGCAGGAGTAAAACTCAGATTTATTCCCAACAGGTTCTCAGTAGGTTCTCTTCTATTGGTGTTATTCATCAATATTCATGCAATAAAACCCTACTCTACTCTAGGCTAAAGGTTATTTAGATAACGCACTAATATTCAGATAGCACTCAGCAGAGATGCAGTGACCTGCCCCCTGATCCGCCCATCTAACAGTCCACATCAGCACAGTCAGACCTCAGCAGCCTATCAACATCCACCAACTCCCTCTAGCGCTGTTGTCAGAGACATGAATGGGCCAAGCTGGAGCCAATCTGAACAAGCCCAAGGTTGTTGCAACAGCCTAGAAATAGACAGTTGTGAAGTGTTATGTCTGAGGAAAACCCTGGCTTGGTACCCATTCTGTAAGGAATATATCCCTAAAATTAATTTAAACATCTCACTTCATGTATATACACTCTGTGTCCCTTTTCATGTTATTTGTGCAGTCTACAGCACTTGGGACAAGGATGTAGTTACCACAGTAAGTGGTAAATACATCAGAGAGGAAATGCAGTTTACTAGCTTGCAAACAGAGCTTAGTGAACACATCTGCTGCAAAATGTCAAGAAACTGTCCCCAAATCTTCCTGTTTGAACTCACACTACAACCTAAAGGAAACTGAACACATTATTCTTCCTCTTATGTATATCTGAATGCAAGAGCCACAGCACAAAAGCACAAACTGATGTCACCTGTAATGATTTGAAGAGTTATTACAGCTCAAACTAACGCCATTTAAAATCAGCTGTAGTTTGTAGTAAAGTTCACAGCTAGTTTGCGTTGAAGCAGATTGATGAAGAAAGGCCACATGCAAATGCTGAGTTTAGTAAATGGCTCATATAGTCTATTAATGAAAGAATAAGAACCACAACTAGGTATTTGTGTGTGTGCATAGAAAGATTAAGGCAGAAATAAGGTGTTGACTAACACTGGAGAGATAATCCAAGTGGTTTCACAACTATATGCTGGCATAGTGAATTAACCCAACAATACTAAAAAACCTAACTAAAAAGCAGGTCAAATGCAGCAATCAGCCAGGCAATTGTTAAATTAGTCAACAAATGCCACTTTCATCTGGTCAGTGTCTTCATAATGCTATCAAATGAGGCACATGACAGGAGCAGGCATTCCTAAATATCCTCATCATTCCAATTAAAACACAAGTAAAAATCTTCGGTTTATCCAGGATTATGTTTCTGGATGTCAAAGTGCTCAAGACAGAAGAACGAAAGCTGTAAAAATGTCCAAGGAAACGCTCTGACGCCTCACTTTGACTCACATGAAAACTAGTTAGCAGCTAACGTGCTAACAGAAGCTAGCATGCTAGTAATTAAGTTACCTGGTCTGCCACGTCTTCGGCTTTGTTCATTAGGTCTTCCTGCCCCATTTTCCTCCAATATTACAGTTGTTTTAAAAAACCGTGCAACACAATGTAGGGTGCCCTGGTCTCGCTTTCTCCAGACTGCGTTCCTCCCCCCGTTATTTAGTTGCAGATTTCCCGATAGCTCCGGACGGACGCAGAGAAAGGCCGCCTCCGCCCCACAATGCGCCGCGATTTGACGAAGAAAAGCCCCCCTGCATGGTACTGCAACCTTAGTATGCCACGTATACTGAACCGGGCAGGGGCTTCACAGCCACCCGGCATTGTTTTCATGTAAACAGGGATAGAAAGTAAACATTTATGCACAATAACTATATCAAAAATAATTACATGACATTAAATGTTTAACAGAAACTCACAGATCAAACTGGCAGTACAGAAGCAGCAATAATACAAGGCTGGTTCATTCAAAGACATAAAATGAAGGTATAAAAGAAAGTATAGTCACATTTTAATAGGTTGAAATATTACGAAACCAATTTGTGCAATTCAAGTGGTCATTTCTGTTGATAATTACGGAAGAGGATAAGGGCCACTGGGAAAAAAAGAAAAGACAGTTCTGACTTTAATTTTAGAATTCTGAGATTAAAGTCAGAATTCGGACTTTTTTGAGATTAAAGTCAGAATTCTGAGATTAAAGTCAGAATTCGGACTTTTTTGAGATTAAAGTCAGAATTCTGAGATTAAAGTCAGAATTCGGACTTTTTTGAGATTAAAGTCAGAATTCTGAGATTAAAGTCAGAATTCGGACTTTTTTCACATAATTCTGAGAAAAAAAGTCAGAATTATGACTTTAACCTCAGAATTCTGAGATTAAAGTCAGAACTGTTTTTTTTTTCCTCAGTGGAAAAAAAATTCTGACTTTAATCTCAGAATTCTTTAAAGTCAGAACTGACTTTAATCTCAGAATTTATTTATTTTTTTTTCGGTGGACCTAATCCTCTTCCCTATATAATGGCTCACAGCTGATGGAAACCAAAATTATTGCAGAACATTTGAAAAACTAAGGCTTACAGATTTTTTTTTTAGTGTATCATGCAGACCCTTTTGCTATAGATTATAAAATCCTACTGAAGACTTGGTAGTTGTGCATAAAATAATCAGACACATTCCTCAAGGAAGAAGCTGTCAGTTGATGGATTGCTTTATGTAAGTGTGTTAAAACGATAAGTGGAAGGAAAAGTGTAGGATAAAAAGGGTCAGTAAGTTATAAATGTACTAACTGCATATACTGTACAGTACACTTATGAACATACCTTTCAATAGACTGACATTTCTGTATTAAAATTATTTTACTGGTCATGTTATTTTTGAGTGGACCCTGAAGTTTCGTTTTCATCAACTTCAATGTATAAGCACAGAAACAATATTAAAAAAAAAAATATTGCATGTAATGCATCTTTATATGAATTTCACTTTTAATTAGAATTTTTAAATTACATTGACAAATTTGAGATCCATCTGAGGATATGGAACATATTGTTACTGAGAGCTTTACTTTTTAAGTCAATTGTCTTCACCACCACAGTAGCTTTAGCATCTCCTGTCCTATCCTCCAATCCCTCATCAAGACAACAATATACTTAAACTTAGGAATCAAATTGAGCAGTGCTGTTTTAGTGACCCCTTCATTTAAATTAGGAGTGTGACATTAGGGAAACATGGAGGGCAGTTTGTCCTGAGGATGAAAGTTTGAAACCACTGTGTTTGCATAATGCAAAGTCAGAAAGAAATTATTTCTAGAAAATAAGTCTATAAAAGTGCTTAATTTGAATGTGTTACATTCACAAAGCACGTTGCATGAATTTCGGTAGCTGCAACGACAGGACAAAACATACAAAACAAATAAAACATGGCACAGTCTAAACAATGCTGTATTTATTTACAAGTGCATTAGATAAGAAATCACAAAGAACTCCAACTAATGCAGAGAAAAATCATTTTATGTCATAAAAACCAGCTTTGCTGACATCATGACTTCAGAAACATAAAGCATTTCCCAAAAATCACTTGCATCCTTATAAATGGATGTACAGAGTTCAGGCTGGTTTAAATACATATTCTAACTGGATGTCAGTGTTGTCTCCTGACAGTTGCTCAGCTATAAAAAAAGATACTGTGTGTTGGTTTTTTCACAAGTTACTTTCCATTTTGGGCTTTTTTGTGTTTCTTGTTTCTAGATTTCCACCGGTTACTTCTGAATTTCTTCTGGAAACCACCACCTTGGACCTACAACATGTAAAAATGAAAAAAAATTAACTTCTGGTAAGCTGAACAACTAAACCACATTTGGCACTTTAACAGTTTGTTTGCTATAATTGTGCTTAACGCTCTTAAAGTATCTCTCTTATGATTGTGTGTTTTTACCCTCTCTGACAGACCTTGTGTTACACCTGGATCCATGAAAAGGTCCTTAATAATGAAGCTTTACTAACTGATACAAAATGTCTAGAGATTTATTTACAAACCTTTTTGCGCTTCTGCACTACCTGTGTGTCGATTTCCATTTCCTCGTCTTCATCTGTTTGAAAGTCATGCTCCTTTTCATCATTTTCTCCACCTGCTGTGCTTTCTACCTCTGGATTTTTTAAAGAGAACATGGAAGCTGTAGGAAGACAAGAGCAAATTAAACTGATTGGCATTCAAATTTTTGAGCTTATACACAATATAATACCAACTTCTACTGCAAATATATATATAAACAAAATTAGGGTGCAGAAATTATTCTTCTTGATCCATTTTCTTCTGTTACCCAGGGGTTTGAACATTACTTTAATCCATTGCCCACTGAGCTGGATGAAGAGGAGGACTTATTTTCCCACTAAAGCCCAGTAGGATGACATCAGGGGAAGTAAAGGAAATTTACAAAATATATTATTTAAGATCTACAACAAAGAGTGTTGTAGTTCCAAAAACACCACAATGGAATTGCCTGGAGATTTAAATGAAACATTTCATGAACTTTACTAAAAGGAAACAAAAATAACTGCAATAGGCCAAGATCAAGAGCTCAAAAAAGAAAGAAATCCAATAATTTGTGCCACTACTTTTTTGATCAATTATTTCTCAGCATTAGATTTTCCCATCAACAGATAAATATTCTTAAGGTGTTGATATTCAGGGAACAATTATGCTGCTGCTACAACAAAAGACCAACTTGTGCCAATAAATGCAACTGAGACAATATGTACTGACATGGATAGAGGTCGCTCATGCTGTCTTCTGAGTCGCTGTGCTCTTCCTCGCTGGATGAAGGTTCCCACACGCTGTTAGGTCGTCTTTTTGAGGACTGACTCATTTCTTCTCCCGTGTTTTTGGGCTTCTTCTGTTTCAGTCTGGCTGGAACAAACTCAATTTCCTGCCGCGTACACTCCTCATCTGTAAACACACACAAAAAACTCATCATTTACCATGCTATTGCGCATTTTCTCATTCAAATACGAACTCATGTGCCAGTCTGTCTTGCTCCGTTTTTGTTTTTATAATTTGCTCACAAGTAGTCTTTGTTTTTTAGGAGATATAAGGAAGCAACACATACAAATATCCTAATAAGGGTTTGATTTTCATCCGCACCAATAGGCCAAAACATATTTTAGAAAGACGAAAGTAAGAATGATAGATTTCAGCAAAAACACATCCTCCTCACCATCATCAGATAATTTAAACTTCCTTCCTGAATGATTCAAAATGTATCTTTTTGTCTTGCATGCAATGACGTGCAGACACTCGTCAAACCACCAACTCTTACAAAGCAACATTCACGTAAATAAGTGATGCACTGACATTGAGAAAGGGCTTTCTTGAAACGTTTCCCACTGACGTGTCTTAGGACATGATCTGGCTGCCGGTTGAGATGTCTCAGGGTCAGTTTGCAGAAGAGCCGATTGCTAGAAAAAAAGACAGATCAGAAAATGTGATCCAAGTGCAGTTTATACCGAATAAGCACTGCGTAAATGCCACAACATAGTAAAGTGACACAAACAAGAGGAAGTCTTACGGTTGCTTCGTGCTTGATACAATGTGTGGCTCATACTGACTGTAGTTGAACTCTGCTTCTGCATTCAGTTTCTTATATTTCTTTCCTTGGATAAAGGAGTGCAGCTCCGCCAGGCTGCAGGGCAACTCGTGACCGTTTAGGGTGCATTTGATCTGCGAACACATGTTAACTAAGATTAAAAATCGATCAAACAGCTGCATTTGACTAAACAGGTAAGTTAGCATGCTGCGACATCACGTTGCACAAGTACACGTGTATTTTGAGTGATATTTAGCGGATATCTTGTAAACCTTTTTGCCATCTGTGAGCTGGAAAAAGGGGTGATTAGTTAGAAATTTTCTGATATCCGCAGGTAATTCATCCATCTCTGGAAAAACACTGTCAAACAAATCCCAGCGTGTTGTGAGGAAGCCGCCCTCCCAAACCGGAAGCTAAAGACACGTGGTTTGATGTTAGTCTCTGCTTCTCTTTGTCAGCGCCCTCTACTGACCAAAGTCAGAAAGGACAACCTTGTACTCAATTTGTTTAATTTAGGAGCACATATTTAAATAAATATGCCATTAGATTTTTATTACAGTTTTTAAAAACGTCAATATGTCTTTGTTTCTAAATACTTAATTGTCATAATATCAGCATTATGATTTTATTTGGGCAATACTGCTCTAGTTATTGGTTTTGCTGGTTTGAAGTGTTATACTGGTTAACCAATGAGATGTCAGAGGTCCATTAGTAGCACTATTAATTTAGAAATATTTCCATGCTCAGATATTTTGAATATTGTAGAAGTTTTGGATGGTAATGAGAACAAATTAATTAATTAATTAATTTATGTTTTTACAGAGAACAAATTATTATGCACTTCAGCATCGGAACCTTAAGATAATTCAAAACTGTGAAATAACTAGATTTTTATTTTACTATTTGATTGTATCGTATTTTTATGAATGATTTGTGCATTTTATTAATCTAATTATAATCTAACGTCAAATAACTTAACAAATTTGAATAGTTATAGAAACACTACCTGTATCTATATCTATAACATATGTAATAAATAATTACTCACTAAATAATTTATAACATGTTTGCATGTTTAAAACCTGACAGTAAGAGGCTTTAGAGCTTCAGGTCAGCTGACCTGACGGCTCAGCTTCGGAGAGAAGTAGAAGTAAGAGTGCTCACTTCGTACATCTTTTGCGAAACTATGACCGGTATTGTAAAAAAAAAAAGAAAAAGCGTGTCTTGTTTTTAACAGAATGAATCCCTAACATAAATGTAAGTGAATTTAAGTAATTTTTGAGGGTTTTTTAAATCTTTTTTGAGAAACGATTAAGTATATGTTTGATTAACTCTTGAGAAGAAAATTCATACAGAGTGAGTCCTCTTGTTTCGCTCTGAAATGCTTCCCATTATTTTCCCACAATTCATTGGGTCGGTACACAAATATTACACGGCTGGTTGATCGGAAATACTGGGCTTGTATTTACTTTTTTTCTTGTAGAACACTAATATAATCCGTAGACAACCTTAGAGTGTACATCAAAAATCGAACTCCTTGTTAATTCAGATAAATTTAACCCAATCAACTGCGAATAACAGCGTCTTCACTGATGACAGTTCCTGCCAGCTGAAGGTTAGCAGCAATAGTTTTGCTTTAAGCTAACAAGGGAAGGACTTTAAAACATGTCTGGACCAAATGGAGACCCAAACATCTCCAGTGAAGATGGCATCATCAACGACGACGACGAATTTGGCGACGAAGGTAACGCAACGAGCCTCAATTTAATGTTTAACACATTACCTGTCTAGAATCACATTCTGCTTAAAAACATTTAGAGGAAAATGTGAAAACTGGAACTTTATAAGAGGTTATAAAACATCCTTAAGATATTTGAAAATTATCCTGAATATGCCACACTCACAGTGAAGCTTCATTTATGTTCTACTTTGTGTTTCGTCTTTCACACAATCTACCACAAAATGGACTAAAGTTGTGGTTGCATCATAAAGTTTAAGTCAATAGTGTTTGTTCTGTGCTGTTTATCTACAGAATACGCCGCGATCAACAACATGCTGGATCAAATCAACTCTTATCTTGATGACCTGGAGGAGCGCAATGACGCACTTAATGGAAAACTGCACGAACTGCTGGAGTCAAATCGGCAAGCCCGTCTGGATTTCAGGGCGCAGCTAAGTGGCTCTCCAACCCAAGACGAGCATCATGCCGTGGAGCAGGAATCTTCTTTACCAAGCGAGCAGAACCAACATGAAGAAAATCAGTGACAAGATCAAATAAATGTGAAGGCAAGGACAGAGATGATCAAAGTGGATTAGAGTTGCTATAGATTCTGGTTTCCCTTGACAAACTTGGAAAGTCCAATCAAATTTGTTGCTGCTCTAAAAAAAGCTGCACCTACTCAGAATATCTTTGTAGCAAACCAAGATTCGTCCAGATATCAGCTCAAGTTAGAGCGTGTTGAATATTAACCATGTTTCAGGCTTGTGTGTGCGTTTATATATATATGGAAATAATTGTGTGAAATTGTCTTTTGTTCCAAGATTTAGATGTTTCATTTCTCTTCAGCTCTCTATGATATAATGTTACTGTCCCTTTACTCATTTAATGTGTAAATTTAAAGAATTAAAATTACATCAACACATTGTGGGAATTGTCAGACATTTTAATATAAATTAAGATTACTCTGAAACAGAAAACAATCAATCAAAAATACAATAAACTTCCAGCAGTTAAAAAACATCCCCTGGTTGTTTATCTCAATTTGTCAGTAGCTGAATAAAAATACCATAGGAAACATACAGCTTTATTCAAAACTACCATCTATGCATTTCTCTCTCTCCCCTGAACTATTCAGGTTCGACGTGTTAAGAGTAAAGTTCAGCGCACATCTTTATTCCTTCAGAAATAAAGAAAAACCCAACATGTGACAATCAGACTCGTCGCCATGACTACAAAAGCTGCTACACTTGTCAGTTTCTGTTTTTTTGTGTTTTTTTTTTTTTTGCCTGTGTGGTTTTAGATATCCTAAACTAGCATGGAAGATGAAATGTTTCCAGAACAGAAAACCAGTAAAAGAGGGAAGTGACATATCCTCTATTTCAACATTTGCAGTTAACACACTTGTACACCCTACAGTATGTAACTAGTGCTTCAAAAATGGAGAGGACAGTTTGTAGCAACTTCTTGTTACACAAACATTTCATGAAAAAAAAAAAAAAAAGAAATTCAAATGCATTTCTATGAAAGGAAAATGGAACGAGGGGAAACTTGAGTCAACTACTGCAAACTATATCGTGCTGTGGATGCTCATAGTTGCCTTCAAGGAACTTCATAAGGAGGAATTGTGACACCAAATGGGAATCTGAATAAAATCCCTCTCTGGGGCCAGGGTAGTTAAAATGTGGATTATTAACATCAACTGAAATATTTCAGTATGAAATGTAATGGTCTAAATTCAAATTCAGACTGGTGTGTGAAGCCTTTGATGTGCTGTTGCTGATCATTTTTACTGCGTTAAATTAGCCCTGGTTTGGTCAAAATTGTTCAGGTGTCCACAACAACACAACTATTTTTAAAAGCTACAGATGTGGCCTACTTTTGTTCCTCAAAATGTTAACAAAAAGGAACATGAATGTGTTGAATCCAACTATGGAGCTGATTCATCTGTCTCAATCCAAAGTGCAACTTTTAACACTTTCAAAATGACTTCAACTTGTTGAACTGTTCATGCAGACCACATTCCAGCTTACTAAAAGCTATTTTGAGGTGAAAAATGTTTTCACTTCACCATCAGTATGGACTTTGACAATCATGTGACAATCAGGGTGAAGGTATGCACTCCCTGGTCCCCTGGCCTGAGGACAGCAGAGAGGACCAGCGTACATCTTCTGTTGCAGCTGACATCAGACAGTTTTTATGGCCTGAGAAAATTGTTACACTTCACATAAAATTTAAGTGAAATTTTACCTCTGGAATTTGAAGTCAAACTACAAGCCCTACTTCTGCACAACCTGTACCTACTTTAACTTGCAATGTGTAGTTAATACAGTGAGTACCAATGCTTTGACTTCAGAACAATGTTGTTCTCCCTACCGTCTGTCCGTGCTAAATGCCCAAAAATGCCTGTTATGATGTACTATAGCTCCATCTACTGGTTAACTACCATGAGGATCTTCTCCGTAGCTCATTTTAGATTGTAGTGACAATAGGGTATGGCTTACAAATAAAATTCAAATTATTATTTTATAGCCAAAAGAGCCTAATTCACAATTGATGGCAAAAGCCTCCATTTAGGAACTGTTACTTTCCCACTCTGAGGAGGGATCTTCTACTGTTTTCAGTAGCCAGTCTTCCTGGTTTTTGGTGTGATTCCCTTACATTTCCCAGTAAGGAGGGCTGAGACTACAGTCCCATAGTTGCAAAACATTACATGGTTTCATTCCTACATGGTGTTTCAGACTCAGCGTCTGTTTGCTGCCCTCCCTGACCGTCGTTTACCTACGCTTCTTCCCTTTCCTCCACAGTTCTTTTTCCCAGGGCCAGCAGGAGCTTCCTCCTCCTCTTCCTCCTCTCCGTTTGAATCCCCAGCAGCAGCTGCAGGCACTGAGTCTGCCTCCTTTCTACTGACAGAAGCCAGAGCAACTGAACTCTCCTCATGGTCAGGACTGAGCTGTTGGTTGAAGTCCAGCGAGATCGAGGCGGCCTCTGATTCTTTCTCTTTCAGCCGATCTTCTTCCTGTGTTCTCAGTTTGGTCAGTGAAATCAATTTCGTAGAGTTTAGGCCATCGGCTTCACTCGTGTCAGTAGTGAGCAAATTTTCTTGTGAACAGTCTGATGTTTCTGTGACGGGTCTGAGATCGTCTGCTGCTGCGATGGATTTTGTTGAGGCCTGAGAATCTTCACCTCTTTCTCCAACCATTGCTTTGTAGCTCTGTGAAGCATAAGAGAGAAGAACATTCACCAATAATCCAAAAATCAAAGAATTCAGCTTGGATTCAGGTCACATCTGGTGCTAAACATCCATAGCTTGTTCATTTCTGATGATGACTGCAACACATTTCTTAAACATTTGGTAAATAAAGTAATGGGAGCACCTTAAGGTTTTCAAAGTGCTGCAGTGACTTGCAGTGGCTGTGCAGAGCAGAAGATTCGAAGAGGTAAAACTTGTTGCAAAGCCTGCAGAGGAAGCCTGCCACTGGATCTAAGAAACTGGATCCATAGATGGTGTCGGGGTCATACTGCTCGTCGCTGGTCATGTCATTTAGAGCCACCTCTTTGGCGGCGGGCCAGCCATCCTGTCAAAGTGAAAGGTTCATCTTACTAAAGTAAGACTGAGCTAAAATCTCTGCTGATTTTGACATAAAATTTAAGTAATTGTGAATCTCACCTGACTGCTTCCTTGCAGTCCTTTATTCTTTTCCAATTCCTGTGCTTCCAGCTCACACGAAAAACCATCTGTGCCCATGTTGGTGAGCTTAGCCAAAGTCTCACAGCCTTTTTCCTTGATCTGGTAAACATCAACAAAAACAAAAGTGTTTGCAACAATGCAGCATGATAACAGCTTAGATTTTACTCGTAAAAAACGATTAAAGGTAGGTTTGCTCTTACCTTCTGCTTGTGCTCCTGAGAGTGCAGGTGCTCTATAAAGTTCTGCGAGGTTTTGAAGCGCTTCTGGCAGACGGCGCAGAAGGACAGGTCAGTTTTACTAGCAAGCTGCGGAGATAAAAAAATAAAAAAAAGAAGCAGCAGATTCTTGTTAGACCAACAATTTTCTAACGTCCATGGTGTGAATTTACTTGCCTGAAATTTACCTTGTGTTCCTCTGAGCGCTGGTGGTCCGAGATGCTGCTGGTGAAGTGGGTGTGGCAAGTAGCACACCACTGCTTCAGGTCTGCTTTTTTCTCTCTGCCATGAACAAAAAAAAACATCACATGAAGACAATAAGTAACAATGACATGAAGGAAAAATAAAAAAAAAAGGTTTTTCTGTATTTAAAACTGACCCATCTTTGCTGGCGCCCTGTAGAGACTCCTGCACTCGGGGGAGCAGAGTGACCAGGCAGGCATTGCTCATGTGTTGGATTTCCATCATCCTCTGCTGGTGGGAAATGCTGTTCATGTGACTCCTGAAGTTCTACAGAAAGAACAGATCGGACTTAAAAGACAGCTCCACAGTGTTTCTTCCTTGGCAAAAATCTCAATCTAGTGTGTGTGCATTCCACCTACTTGCTGGTTGAAGCAGGTGATGCTGCAGAGGTAGCAGTAGAACTTGTTTGAACCCTCGGATGCTTCTTCTTCGTCCTGGCTATCTGGAAAACCTAGTGAGGCGTCTTTGTCCTCCGCAGCCTCCTCTGTTGGTTCATTCACCTGCTCAGTATCTTCGGTCGGCCCAGCAGACGGTGACGGGGCTGACAAACCCCCGCAGGCCTTTGGAAATATATAGAAAATTATACTAGCTGATAACAATTAGGATGTTTCATCATAATAAAGCATCACAATACTTTCTGTCTAACAGGAATACGAGTCTTGTGAAGTACAGTTCAGCTAAAGTCGGTGTGCATTCGTTTGGCTTAACTATTTAAATGTTTTCACAATTTTTAGGCATTTGGATCCCATTTAGATGAGATTTACATGGAAAAGTGTAGTCTTCAAAACTTGTGCTGAATGATTTTATGGTAAATTATTCAGTACACACACAAATCCTTTAAAAATACATTTGTGATTTGTGGAAACTTCTCCAGAACTGAATGTGTAGTTAGATCTAGGATTTTCTACACATTTTTGTGTAAAAATGGCATACTTTACAGACTTACACACCCAGAGTTCTCAGTCTAACTCAGCTGTTTAAAAATATAAACACAAAATTCTCCTATGAATTTCTAAATATCACCAGAGACTGATAACACAGTCAGTAAGGAAGGAAAGAAGAGAGGATACAAGTAAGAAAAATGACAAAAGGAAAGACGAAGAAAAAAAGAAAAAGAGAGGGAGAATGTGAAAGAGAGAAATTGAGAGAGACAAAGAGAGAGAAAAAAAACAGAAAAGAAAAACCTGTATTTTTCAATACTGAAATTATATTGTTTTCCAGACTACATAGCAACTCGGTTCTCCCTGTGTGGGATCAACTGCAATTTCAACACGCTACCATAAATTCATTTCATTGTCTTCATCTTGTGTTGAGCTTTTCTTACATTATCAGCTTTGTTCTCCTCTATTACCACGTCATCCGGCCCCCCGCCGACGCATTCATCCTCCTGACTGACGCAGTCTAGGAAAAGGCCAGAAGACAGAAATATATAAATACTGAGCTGATAACATTATATCAAGATTGCATTAAGAAACCACTTTTTATTTGGTGTTACCTTCTGACTGGGTGTCCACTGTGTTGCTGTTGCTCTCTGATTGAGCTGTTGTGACCGACTCGGCCACATGTTGCTCTTTAGGTTCCTCTGACCTGAGGAAAAAAAAACAAAACATGAAACTTTAAATGTTGAGATCTTATGATGAGTCAGAAAGCCCTGCAGCCTTTATATTTTACACTGCAGTGAAACAGCAGTGTCCAATTAATTTTTCATCAATGCAGAAGAAAAATGGCAGTACAGCACTCCCTTTGTCATAATTGATTAAGCTGCACCTTACATCTTCTCAGCATAAAAATGTAAACTGTTTCCCTACAGAAAGATGTTAGCGTTTCCAATTGAGTAACTAAATAGTCAAGTTTCCTTGCGGATATGGAAATGCATCACACTTGCTCTGCCCAACATGGAGAGAGTCAGTACTATGTTTGAAATGTAATCATACAACCTTTAGAATTATGACATAAGCAAAAACATACGAGTTTTGTGCACAGCATCACTGGAGAAAAACTATGGAGATGCTTACATTTTACATGAGGAAAAACCTACTAGAAAAGCCTTTCTTTGGTTGTAAATTACACTAAATCTCAAACAGAAAGAACATTTTGTTATTATTTTAAAGATATCACAGATGCATACAGAGCACTTTAGGGTGGTGCTTTGTTACTTCATCACTTTCAAACTGTTTTAGTGTCTAAAAATCCTTATTTGGTGAGAGTACCAAAGGCCTAAAGATCAAATTAAATCAGTCAAATATATTAATGGGATGCAGGGTGAATGAAAGGTACTTGAACCACAACAGTTCAGAAAATATTGTATTCAAGCAGTTATTTATGATTGCAGTATTAAACACATGGGTATCAAGATGATGGCTGTGATTTGGTTCAATGTTAGGCTCATTTAACTGGTAGAAATGCTTCTTTTTTGTTACTGTAATTTAGGTAGATACTTGATTTAGAACTATAATACACAAACTTCTGTCTAACCCAAAATAGCCATAAAATTGACTGTGAGAAACAAAATCCACAGAAATATTATTCAGTTTTAGGGCCTTTATCCACCTTTTAGCTTGCAGTAACAACTTCACCGGCCTGCTGTATTCAATATTTGCAGAGGAAATAAAATGTTTACATATAGTGTAATGAATAAGTAACATTTCTAAGCGTGAGATAAAAAATGTTTGCATACCCTTCTGTCTTCTGCCGCTTTGTCATTGGTTCTTCAAGCTGCTCCTCAGAGGTCTGGCTATTTTCACCACCCACAGCACCGTCTGTGAAATTTAAAGACAAGTACATCCTTACCACTTAAGCCTGGGCTCTGTGATATTTTACTGTATACACCATATTAAGCTGCCATCACGGCAGCATGAATGTACCTGTTGCAGCCTCGTCAGTAGCTTCATCTGCACTGTTAGCTGCTCCTGTTGGTGGGTTGTCGGTGCTTCCAGCAGACATTTGCTCACTGTCTCTCTTCCTGTCTGCCTGGCG
Source organism: Alfaro cultratus (assembly GCA_903066825.1). Lineage (NCBI taxonomy): Eukaryota > Metazoa > Chordata > Actinopteri > Cyprinodontiformes > Poeciliidae > Alfaro > Alfaro cultratus. Next base: position 89,741 of record CAEFZX010016986.1, read on the forward strand.
AGCTGCAGCATCCTGCTCATAGAAACAGGACAACAGCTTGCCATTAAAGCTTTATTCAACAAATAAAGACATTCTAAAGAAAAATACAAACAAATGAATTGTCACGGTAAGGCACTAGTAGATTTAAATTCTGATTTATGAACAATATTAATTTACTAACTCAAAAAAGGAGCTACAAATCTGCTTAATATAATTTACCGGTAAGTTATGATTCACTTTACAATTGAAAACAAAACATTAATAGTAATTCTGGGTAAGGACTTGTTCAATAAATAAAGCGCCTATTCTGTAAAAGTATTAAAGCATCTTTAAAATAACAGACAATAATTAGAGCCTTCCCATTAATCTCAGATGTATATAGATTGCCAATTTCACAAAAACTATGTTGCTTAATTAAAAACAAAAATATTAAGTTCTGAAATTCTGGAGATAGTTTTTATACATGCACTTGCAGCAAAGTTATTTTAAATTATTGAACCGCCATGACATTATGAGGCATTACGCTAAGCTTATTTTGCCTGTACTTTGTCAAAATGAGCTTAGCATTTTTTATTGTGCAAGATATTAAAATGCCATCCCTGCTGCTCTCTACATTCATAGATCAAGAGCTTCGCCAACACAGAAAAATTCATAAATAATTCTTTTGTTATTACTGTAGTAGAGATGGAGGAAGAGGAGGAAGAGGAGGAAGCGGTGGCGTTGAAGAAGCGAGTGTGTGGGTGGAAGGGCCGTGCAGCCGGGAAACCCATGATGGGGGATTTGATGGCCATTCCCATGGGAACTGGGCCGAGAAGTGATGACCTGGCCCCCGCGGTAAAGAACTGCCGGAACTGCTGCCCACCCATCCCAAAGCCCCGCATGTTGCCTGGATGAAAGCACATCATGAGGGCAGACAAATGGATGTACACTGTTAGTAATGTATAGCTTTAAACTGCGACAGAAAAAAGAAAGCTGTAAATTGTTGTACTTTAAATAGCTGACACTTTCTTTATTTCAAGACACCGAATTACAAAGATTAATCCAAGCTGCACCTTGCATCTGCTGCATCAGGATAGCACTCTGCAGCATTGGATTGGGGGCAATCAGGGTTGTTTGGGTTGTCTGGCACAAGTTGACCATTCTGGGCGGAGGAGCCGTCTGAGTAGGAACAGGAATGGCGCTGCAAAAAAAAAAAAAGTTGTAAATATTCAACAATATGCATTTCCTCTATCTGCCAGCTTTCTCAAACTTTAATGTTACATAAAACATCTTGGTTGGAATCAGTTAAAAACAAAAAATTGAGTGGAATAAAAAGTTACATTATAACTGAACACATGGAGACAAACGTTCTGTTCAAATGCAAAGCCAAGATCCTCCACAACTCATTTCACATCAGAGGTTTTTTTTGAGCAAGAAATAGTTAGGTTTTCTGATTTGAAGACAATTTACAACAATTTTGACAAACATGAAAAAAAAAATCTAGGTAATTCACTTTCAAAAAACAAGATGTGGCTAGACTTCCCAATAATAAAAATGTAAAACTAAATTGAAAGTTAAACAATATGTAAAATAAAAGTTCCTTGCAAGAACATCCATGAACTAGTGTATCTGATATCTGTAAAGTGGAAGGTAAGTGACAGACAACTTCAATATTTTATAATAGTAAAAATCTTTAAAAGGGTCATGTGCAATTGCACTGAGCCCAAAACTTTGTAGATCCCCCTTCCTCTTGTCCAGTGTACTTTCCAAATATCTCACATTCAGTTAAATTGGATAAAAAATTTATTTAAATAGCCATTTTCAGGACTTGCAACAGCTTCTCAATTGAATGTGGGTTTAAACTTTAACTATGCCATTCTTGAACGTACATGTTTTCATCTAAAACATTCCATTGCATCTCTGACAATAGGTTTATTGAAAATGCATAATATAAAAAGCCTGAAAAGATTGGATCACTACTGCAATCAAAGGATTTTAATCACTACGGATGAGATTACAAAGCAATGCAGATTGAGGTTTTGGAGGTACTATTGTGGCTATTGTTGGTAGTTTCGGCTAAGCCGCCAGCGCTTAGCACATTTCTCACACCGGAGGCCCCGCATAATCCCCGGGGTCGAGTTAACGGTCTTACCGCGGAGTCTGGTGGTGATGACCGACATGGTGAGCGGGAGGGGGCTGCGCTGGAGGAGGAGGCGGTGGCTGCTGCTGGAAAAGTTGCTGAAGATGTCGCAGGTGTTGGTGAAGCTGCTGCTGCTGTTGTTGCTGCTGCTGCTGATGGATGTGTGGGTTGAACATCACTGCAGAAATAACAATATCCTCCGCTGGCTCACAGTGAAATGTCAAGACACAGGAAGAGTGATGGAAACGTCCCTACCGCATAGGAACCCTGATGCAGAAGAAGAAAGACTAGTTTTCATGTGTCCTTGACTCCGCTGCGTATTGCCAAACACACTTTTTAACCCTGCGCACAGACTCAGATTTCACGCTGCTCTCATATTTCAAGGCTACGTGCTAACGCTAGCTTAGATCATTTACGTTAACTTTATACTAATTTACCACCTTAAAACACCTCAGAAAGAAAATATGTTGTAAGCTAACATATTTTTCAATAGACTACAGCGTCATCATACAGAAGCAAGGTATTAATAGTAAGTTAATAATAACTGCACCTGTTTTAACGTGAGCGAAGCTAATGCTACATTAGCCATCACCCACACTGAAAACAACAGGTTAGCTTAGCATAGCTTTCACCTAGCCAGTTATTATTGATATGGCCGTCTAAAATAACTTTTGCATTTTACCTCAGGCCTCCTTTAATTCTGACGCAAAGAACAAAATGGGAACGCTGGTTTAATATCCAGCAAAAGTCATAATGTAGAGTTAACTACTCGCTGCAAACCTGCTCTCCTGAAATCCAAACCAGACTCAAAAAATAAAAGAAAGTGGAGGATCATATCGCCCCTTAGCGGTTGACCCAGAAATCAAAATAGAATTGCAAAATTATTATTTGTATTGTTTTATTTAAAGAAGAAGAAAAAAAACGAATTAGGGGCTTTGCTCTGAATTTGAATTATTTTATTTACATTTTAAACTTAATAATTTGTCATTTGTGATTAATAAAGAACACTGATTATTATTATTTTGAAACCAAATTCTGACTTCATTTTTTTTTTCTTCTGATACAAATGTTATCACTGTATGCGTGTACAACAATTAACCACGATTTAATGATGTACGAATAACACTATGAAATAGTGTTTATGAAACTCAGCAACAATGTTTTGGTAAAAACACGCCACCAGGTGGTTCACTTTATGTACTGCAGGGATCCACCGATGGAAGAGATCATCCTCCTCCTCCTCCTCCTCTTCCTCCCCGCGGTGTTTGTAGAGGAGTATCGTGGAAAGGGTCCTGTCTCTCTGAGGTGATCTGACACACCAAGGAAGACCCACAAATGAGGGAGCAAAGCGGGAAGTAAAATAAAAACAAAAGCATAAAGCTCCCTCTGAAAGACAGGGTGGCCTCCGGGGACGAAGAGGATAGATAAATAAACCCGCTCCTGCGCTGACAAGGAGGATAGACTATCCTCTAGCACCGCAAAGATGGGGAACCGGGGAATGGAGGATTTGATTCCTCTGGTGAACCGCATGCAGGATGCCTTCTCGGCCATCGGGCAGAACGCGAACCTGGACCTGCCGCAGATCGCCGTGGTGGGCGGCCAGAGCGCAGGGAAGAGCTCGGTTCTGGAGAACTTCGTCGGGACGTAAGTAGCTTTATCCAAGGCAGCGAGGGATGTGCGCTCCCGCAGGCGGCCCAGTTTACATCTCCATTACGGGACAGGTTGTCAGAGGACACATCGACCAAACTGGCGCATGGTCATCGACATCTGAGTTATTCGGGTTTTATTCCCACTTTTTGTCACTGGCAGCGCGCTGGCAAGCAGATTATTTTTGAGGCCTATAAATCCCCGGTGAAGTTTATTTTTTACTCCCGCATGATGCATTCACGGACCAGAATTCCCTGTTAGGCAATATAGTAAAAAAAAAAAAAAAAAGAGAAAAAAAAGAGGTACGTTTCGTATAAAAGCGTGTTTCATTGTTTCAATTAAAAGCATAAATCCCCTTGGGATCCTGAGAGTCAGATAAGTGCGGGTGTTGACTTTCTGGCGACGGAGACAGTTTCTGTTTGCTTGTGTTGCTTTCAGAGTGATTCCCTCTCCAGGCTGTTTTAATTCTAGCGCAGAACAGTCTGCAGAACTGACGCTTCGAGGCTTCAGACCGTGTCCTGCTTGTTTCCCTGTCTGTCAGAGCTGCAGTTTCTGCTGAAAGAGACGAAACCAAGCAAAGTGGAGCAAATCTGATTTGTTGTGCGGCAGCATGGTGACCTTGCAGTGAGGGGAAAATGAATCCACCTGAGCTTTGAGCCCTTTCAGCTCAGCTCAAACCATCTGTCTAGCAGTGTTTACAATGCTGGAAGTAAAGCTTACTGCACACAGTGTAGCATTGGTGAAACCAACTTGCTTGGAGAAAAAAACAAAAAAACAAAAGCTTGCTTGTTTTTTTATGTTTAATGGACGATACAGTCGATGTGATTCAGCATTATGTTTTAAAGTGAACAAGATAAAGTCACATTTGGAAAAAAAGCATCACAGTAATAATTGACCTCTCTGGAACAACACATATGTCCAAACCCGGCTTGTGAGTTAGTCCAAAGATTTGTAACAGATCTGTTATTCTCAGAAAGATTTAAATGCACTCATAGTTCACCTACACTGTAAAAAAAAAGTCACTGTAGAATTTACAGTAGCTTACTGGCAGCAAGGTTGCCTGCCAGTTACTGTAATTTTTACGGAAAAGAAATTACAGTAACTTTACAGTAACTGCAATGATGATATAAATTATGGTTGGATGTAACTTCTGACAGAATATTATTTTTAAAGTCACCCACATTCACACTGTATTTTTCCAGTTGATTGGACCTGTCTCCTAAAATAGCTTGTTTTCTCTCGAGATTTGGATTGTTGTAAATTGTAAGTAGCATGTTCTCTTCATTCGTTCAGTTCTACAATTTCCATGAATATTTTTTTCAGTTTTTTTATGAGTGCTTCTGGTATTTCCCCCCCTCCTTTTTTCACGTCTAAACAGATTTTCATTTATCAGATTTTGTAAAATGAATGTTTTGCCATAATCACACAGTTTCTTAGATCCCTATTCCTGTTTAATTGTTTGAAGTTGTTGTAAAAGCTTTTTTTTGTTTGTTTGCTTTATGTAATTTTTACACCTCTTTAGAAAGACCCTGATTCAATAACACTTTGCTTTTTTTCAAGTGATTAAAGCTCTCTTCACACTCATTTTGGAAAATGCTACTCTGCACTTGCACGGCTGTTGTCATAGTAACAGCTTCTAGCTCACAATGTGTCTCTTTACCTTGGAGACTTGGTAGCAAGTTGGAAACCTCTTCCAAACAGATATGCATATCTTTCCAGCAGATGTTTTAGTTGCTGGATATGCAGTTGTTTTTCCTCTTATTTGTTTAACTGCAGCGTAAAACAGAAACGATTGTGTTTTTATCTGTCAAGTTCTGATGCTGCTCCGCCTCCACCACTTAATTATTCTGCCTCTTTTATCTATTTAAACCAATAAAAACATACAACAGAGCGTGCTCACACATCTTTGTTTCTCCCATTCCTAACTTCCTCTTTCTGTCATCCTTTGTTCGAAATACAATTCTTTCACAACGGAGGCTTTGTGCATCCCGTGACAGTTTTTCAATTGGTCTCCAGCACTGAAGCATGCTAGAAATGGCGTAGAACAATTATTTTTCTGCATTCATTTGCAAAGCCTTTCGTTTAAAAGAAAAGTCGTTTGAAAGGAGTTCAGTCAATTTCATGTTCAAACAGGCACTTTGTCTCTGAATTGCACGCTGCTGTGCATCTGGCAGGCGTGATTCTAGGACAAGGAGAGTCAAAGGTCGCTAATTTATTTTACATCAAAAGCATCGTGTCGTTTGACCTTCACTGTGTTGGTTCTGCCTCAAGTCCTCCCTGCTGATGTATGTCGAACCGCCGCGGTTTCTATTTAATGTTTACTATCAGTTTGAACCTTTGTTAACTTCCCAGCCTCTTATAGCTGCTCATTTATATTTGGCTCAGTTGGATCAAATCATATCTCAATGGTTTAATTGGTCTGAATTAGATGGTGGAGTTTATCTCCATTCACAACAATCTGCATTATTTTTTATTCTAGTAAATATTTCATTTGCATTTGCTTTTCTCAGAAAATGACAGCGTGAGACGCAGTTGTCTATAATTATATCGGGATTTAGAATTTGCAAGCTGCTCAGTTGAATAAATATTGGCACTGCGGTTGTAAATTAATCAGGTGATTAAGACACCAGTTTTTTATTTAATATTTTGTTGTTATTTATACAGAAGTGTCCTTGTTGAAGCTGGCAGAAAATATCTACAGTTTCTAACAGAAGTACACATCATCCTCATCACCATCACTGTCATTATCATTATGTAGATCCAACCTACTAATGTCGTTCATATATATTTAAATAATATACATAATATAACAATAAGGCAGATGTCTGAAATGTCAGTCATTTCTTTACTTAAAAACGTCTTCTCACACATCCCACTAACAGCACAAGTTTGATTGTAAATAATATTGTCTTTCATTAATAAAGAGATGAGCAAAGCCACTGTCTTCTTTTATGACTGTCATCCAGTTAGTATTTTAAACTCACCAGAGTCTAATTATCTTAGACAAAGCGGGTCTCTTGTGCCGAACACATGCAGCTGCAGCTGAGCAGCTATTAGGACCCGGAGTTGAAAGTCAGTTTTGTTAAGTTTGAGGAGTGATTCATTATCCTAAAGTGATATATAAAACTGTTAAAAAGCTAATATTAAAATGTAAACTCTGAAATGAGAACCTATGGTCATGCAAAAGCTATATTTAGCTTGCATTGTGGGTAAAAATGAAGATATCTTCTGATACTGAGTGAAACACTTGCGTTTAATAACAGGACATACTGTATTTCTCTTTTGGCTCCAGAATGGATTCAGTTTAGTCTGGTGAACCTTTCATCCATCCCAGTCATTACTTTCACATTCTGCTTGCCTCATGTAAAACGCCGTACATTTCAAAGTTACTTTCAGAACCACGGACAGCTCTCTCTCTCTCTCTCCTTCTATTAATTCCTAAACCAAACAAAAATTGCGTAATATTGCAACTTCCAGTTATTTTGTCATTTTACAGAAATAATGTTAAGAAGTTTTAGTTTCTTTAACTCAATTTAAAATGTTCATGCACAACAACACTTTTTCTTATTCCTATTGAAAGGAATGATGAGTTACAACAGAAACTGATAGTATGGCGCAAATTGAGGTTAAGAAAAAAACAGGTTTTACACTGATGAATGTTTTCCTGGGATGCAGACAGTTGAGGAGGATGATGTTGCAGCGTTTTTTACGGCTTATCTAACCTGCTGACTTGCACAACCTAATACCTTGCTGCAAAACTACAGCCTGTGATTCCTCGCTCGCAGCTGCCATCACTGTTCCCACCCCCACATTAAGCTGATGATATGAAGATGGTGTTGTGTTACATAACGCTGAGGCAGAGGCCTGGAAGTCAGGAGTAGGACAGTGAACTGCAGCTGCATGAAACACTTTATTGTGTCTAACATTAGGAGCAGGGATACTGTCTTTATTAATGCAGAAGGAAGGACATGGCGTGGGATCCCTGTTTAAAAAGTAAACAGATATTCAACCTATTCTGTTTTCTAAGAATTGTTGTCCGCGTTAAATGTTGCATTCCTAAATCATTAAATTAGAAAATTTGAAGAAAAAATAAGCTCACTCTTGTAGGAAGCCTTTATTTCAATTTTGAAATATTAAATTCTGTTTTTCAACTCATATCACATTATCTTCCTCAAAGAGTCGTTGTAGATGTTGATGGCTGTGGATAAGAGCAATCTCCTGCAGTGGTCTGTATTACAGCGCTTCTCTTGAAGCCTCTGACTGAAGACACTCTGTTGTTGTGAAGCAGTCTAATGAAGAGGATGCCCAGGGTTGTCAATCATTTTCTCAGCCTTTTTAAGTCATTGGCTCTGATGCTGCAGCCCCAACAAAGGAAATTTAAAGGGAAAATGTTTTCTAAAATTATTTTGTATAAGTACATTTGTATAGATAGGATTGTGAAAGTAAAAATCATAAGTTACACATTTGCATTTTTTTGTAGAAACCTCTGAGAAAGTTCATGGATGTTGTAAAATGTGTCATTACGCTTTGTTTTGCGGTCTTAGAAGTAGCTTTAACTGTGGGAAACTGTTGAAACAGAATGGAATATAGATAGGATGAGACAGCATTCACTGAGAGACTGTAGGGGAGAGGACATCATTTATTGAGGCACTGCTACAGGGGATTAGCACTAATCTCTGCTTGCCTTCAATACATTCTCCCATTGGATGTGACCTAAGCCTCAATTCCCACCATACAGCCGCCAGGAGAGCAGCTGGCTTTACCACCAACCTTTATCCTGTATGTATATGTGCATTATTTATTCATCACTTTAGAAGCATATTCTAATTTTAGAGCACGTGGGGGAAAAACACACACATTGTTGTTCTGCTTCATTGCTGTCAGGACTCGTAATACTCCCCGCATTAGAGGAGGATTAGACGAGGCTCAGTGTCCAACCATGTCTGGAATCGGAAGTGAGGTGATGTACGTAACACAACCAGCAGAGGAGGGCTAGGTCCAGGTTATTAGACGTATACAATATGTCTCACATAAAACAGTACAAAGAGGATGTAAAGGAACACGCATAAACCCACCAATCCTTCAACTATATTTGTAAAACTGTTGCTGCCTGAGAAAAATAATAATAAAAAACATGACAAAAAAACTGACCATTCTACATGAAAAAACACAAACTGCTGTGCATCACTTTAGTTAACTGATAACTAAAGAAAGCAATAAGTTACTGGCTTTTACTAGACATTTGTCCATAGTTACAAATAAAGTGGTGCTTTATACCATTTGCTCCCATATATACAGGATAACTTTTTTTTAAAATCACACTTCAATGTTTCAGATCTTCAAACTGATTTGACATAAATCAGAAAAATATATCAGTTCTAAATTCAGCATAGAGTTTTGAAATGATGATCTGATTCATAGAATTTGTTCTCTAAACAAACTTCAAAAGATTTCGTTGTGAATAATTACTATGTGAAAATTACCTACTTCCTTTGTTAAATCAGGGATTGACTGCGAATAAGTAAATTTTTGGACATCTGAGTTAAATTTCACTGTTCACGTTACTGCCAGATCTGTAGAAACAAGAAATGTACAAAACAGAACCTGTTTCTGAAACTCCTCATGACCTACCGATGATTAGGTGCTGATTTTGCACTTCCACCCCAGAAATTAGATAGTTTTTTTATTTTTATTTTTTTTAAAGAAAAGCTCTACAGACACAGACAAATTTTGGCACCACATGTAAGGATTTCTCAAAAGCCTAGAAGGAAAGTAATTGCAGCAGCATAATCACAAATCTGCAAAACTGAAGCAGATTTGAGTCTCTACAGCAGCGGTTATGGTAAATGGAGACACCAGAGACTCTGTTAGGATTGAAAGAGGATTGAGACACGTATTGTTTAATGACTGTACAGCAGCTAAGTGCTCTCCAAAAGTAGGTTGATGCAATTACGAAAAAAATCTGTCTTATATTATTTGGTTTTTGTAGTTTTATATTTTTTAGTCCCCTCGTCTCCTTGATGAAAGGATTGTGTGGGTGTTTTTGTTTCATTTCCCACGTCTCTGCGGGAGATTTAACAATAGAGGACATTGATGGGGGCGGAAGCTTTCCTGAAGGAATTAGTGAAATGATCAGGGATTTATGTAACGCTAAAGAGCAACATGTATTATTCTGTAGGCAAACAGATAGATGTAAAAATCCTGTTTGTGGCTTTGCTCATTAATTGGAGGATGGCTGCCAGTTTAAGAGGAATAAATGTGTAAGAGGAAGAGCTGCAGTTAAGACCATCTGTCCTCTGTGAAAACTGTCCAACTAGGAGGAAAGGGGGGAAGCATCATTCAGAAATATTTGCTGGCAGGTTCCCTTTACTGTGGTAAAGCAGAATAATATAAATTAAATGAATTTTTACATCATTTAATTGTCCTTCCTTTTTCATGCCCTTGTTGCATAATGTCTTTAACAAAATATATCAAAAATAAAGACATTTGAAATAAACAATAGATATTTCAGAAAAGGTTACTTTAACTATATGTCACTTTAATTTGTAAGAAGTTTTACTGATAAAATTACACAGATGGAGCTTTTTTTTTTTTTAAGTCAGAACAGTCATTTAAGAGAAGAGTCATTTCTGACCAAATTATGTGCAGAGCAACACTTTGAGTGTATTTCTCATACTAATAAAGTGATGTTTACAAGAAACTGAACCTTGACCTTTATGTATTTCAAAATGTTTTTGTAGCTCTACTGTAATACTCTAATCTTCATCAGAATTAACAGAAATAAAAGCTTGAAAGCAAATGTCATATAACATATAACATATTTCACTTTGTGAATTCAGGCTCTGAAATAAATAAACATTTCAATGATATACATTTGTTTCTAAATGTGTCTGACTATGAACTGTATGATGTAATATAAAGTTAATTTTTTTTATACAGTGCATGTAAAACAGCTGCTTTTCATACACATGCATGCATATTTTTGTATGCCATTGGATATGTTTATTTCAGAGTTTCCTGTCTTTGGTGGCAGATTGCTTCACAGAGCTTGGCTTTGTAATGTAATAGAGTGTTTAAAACATTTATGTATTTAAATATGCACATACATAGTCAATGTGAAAAGAACGCATCAACAATATTCTTAGAAAACTGAAGTAAATGTATGTTCAGCAGTGCCTTAATTACGCATCAGGGAATGACAAGAGGCTTGCCAGCTGGCTGAAGCGTCTACAGAGCTACAGGCGAGTTGACACCAAGGTTGCATAAGCAGCAAAAGAAAACAGTGTACTTCACACAAGATGGCATCTAAATGTCCTGATTGTTATAAGGGTGGAAACAACCTCTTATACTGTCACAAGCACATGCTTCTCCCATACTTATGATAATCCAGACCAGGCTCGACTTGATGTCTGTCTATATATATTCTTAAACAAAAATTATTATTTATATTTTTATCATATAATTCCCATATTTCAAGTGACAGAATGTAAAGACAAGGAATATTTTATCTTTATTTTAAGCATTTTTTTCATATTTCATTTCATAGCATGTCAGTTTCTTTATAAATTGTTAAAGTCCAGCTTGATTCAAATGTAATTTTTGTAACTTGACAGTGATTTTTTTAAAGCAAATTTTTATTTTTATTATGTTACAAATTTATTTTATTTTTCATGAGTAAAATAAAATTATTAATAATTTTATTTTGCTAACAAAATTATTGATAATTTTATAAGTTGATTGTTAGTCAACAATCACAGGTGTTTGATTTAGTAAATATAAATAAATGAAATGGGGAAGAAAAACACATTTTATTCTCCCAAGTCAGGCAATGTTAACATTGGTAGTTATTTAAAAAGAAAATAAATAAAAAAAAAATCTTTAATTTCAGTCTTTCTGCCTTTTATGTCACGTTAAACATTAAACATGTTCTTTGTCTGTTTCTGTGTTACAGGGATTTCCTTCCTCGTGGTTCTGGCATCGTGACCCGTCGACCTTTGGTTCTTCAGCTGATGAACTGCCCTACAGGTGAAATACATGAATCTTAGAAACATAATTCAAATGAAAAAGATTTACTCACTTAGCCAAAAACAAGATAAGAGGTAACAGAAAGCAGGGAGAACTTTATCCACTTCCATTACTGACCAATGTGACTTTTTTTTATATATATTCTAACTCAGAATATGCAGAGTTCCTCCACTGCAAGGGCAAAAAATTCACAGATTTTGATGAGGTGCGACAGGAGATTGAGGCGGAGACTGACCGCATCACGGGAGCCAATAAGGGCATCTCTCCCGTGCCCATCAACCTGCGTGTTTACTCTCCTAATGGTAAGCCTGATATCTGCATCACATAGATTTGATTATGTTTTATGAGGCTCTGTATGATAAATTCTACCTCTTCAAGATCCAATTTCTTAGCAGTCCATTTTATTTTGATTGATCTCAGCTCTTCTGTTCCCTTTCCTTCTCGCAGTGCTGAACCTGACGCTGGTGGACCTGCCGGGAATGACCAAGGTGCCGGTCGGAGATCAGCCTGCAGACATCGAGGCTCAGATCAGAGACATGCTATTGCAGTTTGTGACCAAGGAGAACTGCCTCATGCTGGCCGTTTCCCCGGCCAACTCTGATCTGGCCAACTCTGACGCTTTAAAAATTGCCAAAGAGGTCGACCCTCAGGGTGAGGGCATGCATGCCAGCAAACCCAGACATTGACACAACGGAGAAAAATAAAATGCTTTTACTGAAAGAAAATACAAATTTCACTAATTTAACCACAAAGTATTTATTGTTTTGAATAGTCATTATTGTCAGGGATCCTAAATATGTTTAGAGTACTGGACATGGTTTAAATATAAATATCTTCCATAGTCTGTACATAGAAACCCAATATTTTGGTCAAACCCCTTTTTCACACTCTTAATTGAGAGCATTCATGTGATCATGTTGCTTTTATTAAATGTATTTCTGCTCAATCTGTTTACAAACTGTAGGTATGAGGACCATAGGGGTGATCACCAAGCTGGACTTGATGGACGAAGGGACAGACGCTAAAGACATCCTGGAGAACAAGCTGCTTCCCCTGCGCAGGGGTGAGAGCCCTCAAATAAACACTCTTCTTTTCCCCACCTCAGGGCAGCGCAGTGGCACATTGTTTCCCTCTTGTGGTAGAAAGGCAGGCATATTCAAAGCCGGTCAAGAAGGAAAGGGGAAAAAAACTGAAGACTGCTGGGGTGAGAGAATAAGAGGAGGGACAGAAATAAATCAGATCTGAGCAAAAAAAAAAAAAAAATCAAGTCATGAAGTTGGAGCAGAGAGAGTTTTTTTTTTAAGAAAAGGGGAAAATCTCCCTGTGGAAAAGATCTTGTGTCTATCTTGTGGGTTTTCGTTGTTGCTGATTCAGTCTTTTCTTTTCCACTGACACTTGGTCAAACCCCAGGCATGTGTTTTTGAATATTTTCATGTTCCTTGTTTTTCCAGCCTCCTCTCCATCTAATGTCGCGAATGTTCTGATTTACATGGTCGCTGGCTTGGATATGCATTAGTTATAGAGCATGAAACAACTTTTACCAGAGTGAAGGATCAGGAAACTTAATTGAAGATGAAGTGGGATCCCTTTCCCCTGAACTTGCCCAGCTATTTTTTTTTTTATTTCTTCTCCTGCTGGTCCTCAAAACATGGCTTAGGACAAACATAAATCTTTTAGTTTGTAATAACAGTTTTGTGACTCACTCAGGCTTGCATCATGAAACACATCTGAATCAGTTAGATCCACTTGTTGGCTTAAGAATAATCCAAGATTCTTCTTATTTTGTCTCGTCTCAAATTTAAGGAAGTCCTAAAATTACCTGGATCAGTTCCTCCTGTTGTAAATCTCAACCTTTTAGACTCAGGCCGATATTTTGTATCCAGGTTACATCGGTGTGGTTAACAGAAGCCAGAAGGACATCGATGGAAGGAAGGATATTAATGCTGCTATTGCTGCTGAGAGGAAGTTCTTCCTCACCCACCCAGCTTACAGACACCTGGCTGAACGCATGGGCACACCCTACCTCCAGAAAGTCCTTAATCAGGTGGGGGAAAGTGTGTTGCTCTATTCTGTTTCTCATTTTACCCAGCATCCATAAAATTGATAACGGTGACCTTTTAACTCGCACAGCAACTGACCAACCACATCCGGGACACCCTGCCGGGTCTGCGGGCAAAGCTGCAGAGTCAGCTCCTCTCCATAGAGAAGGAGGTGGATGAGTACAAGAACTTCAGACCTGATGATCCGTCCCGCAAAACAAAGGCTCTCCTTCAGTAAGCAGACGAACAGATTTAATGTTAAACTTGAGGTAGGTGGATGCTTGCTGATGCTTGTGTCCATATCCTCTTGAAGAATGGTACAGCAGTTTTCAGTGGACTTTGAGAAGTGCATAGAGGGGTCCGGAGACCAGATCGACACGGCCGAACTGTCTGGTGGCGCGAGGATCAATCGCATCTTTCACGAGCGCTTTCCCTTTGAACTGGTCAAGGTGGGCACTCTACAAAGAGCATGCATGCAACCATCTGCACCAATAATGCTTTCCCTGCTTTCAGAATAAATAACTTACACTTATTTCTTTTTTATTTTAAGATCACAAAAGGAGGTGAATTTATGGCAGGATGTTTGGCGCTCCATTTTTATGATGCATAAATAAATAAATAAAAAATGATGACATCAAGATCTAAGATGTTAAATGGAAACTAATCTCCAACATTTGTTAAATCTTGTTGTAAAACTACATTGTTAATAATTTTATACAAATCCGTTAAAACTGGATTTTTATGGTCTCATTTTCCAGACTCATATTTATTCCCATCTGTTTTTTTTTTCCTTTTATTCCAGCTCACATAAATTAATAGTTTTGTACAACAGATTTTTTTTTAAAAATCACATAATTACAGCCTTAGTTTATGGGGTACATTGATAATTTCGTTCGTTGTGTTCTTTTAGCAGATTACAGCAAGATAGTGAAGAAAAGTGAAGTAAAAAAACAAAACAAAATATAATCCCAACCAACTTTTTAGGTGTAACATTAGTGCTGCATCTCTCTCACACGTCTTACAAACCTTTTCACACATTTGAGGATTTGGTCCTCACAACAGCTTTCCGAGGATTGCTTTCTGAGTAAGCTTTGCTATAAACTTTTAAAATGGCTTATTCATCTCCACATGACCAGCAAAGCAAAATTAATGAATAAATACATTTACAGAGGTTCAAACTTAGGAAGGAAGCTGTCAGTCCTGTACATGCTATACCTTACAAGGGAAATTTTTATATCTTGCCATTGTGATTTGATAATTTCTTGAGACCTATGGTTTATGTCAGGGGGTTGTATGAGACTGAATACTTTGTTCCTTTTATATGATGGGACTTTTTGTCTTTTTGAGTGCTGGAGGGCTAACAAAGGTGGTGGTAGTGTCTTGGGAATGGGAGGTTTGATGCAGTTTAGTTACATGGCAGTATATGAGCAGATGCTGCTTTTGTATTTATAAATTTCCCAGGAGAGCCGTTTATTATTGTTGCAACTCCTTTGTAATCTGCTTGACTTTTTCATGAGTTCTGTAAGGTGTGCTCATGAAAATAAGCAGTGACAGCTGCAAAAAACATGCACAGGACACAAAAACCTGAAGTTGGATGTAGCCAGAGGCTTGGATACTGAAATTTAAAAATTTGTTACAGATATTTTGTATTAGATTGGTCCAACTTGACAAAACGATACTTGCTCCTACACTGTAAAAAAAACCCTGGCTCTAATTTACAGTAAAATACTGGCAGCTGTGGTTGCCAGAATTGTTAAACACAATAGCAAAATGAAAAACTCTCTAGATTATTTTCTATTAATAGCACAATATTTAAAATCAAGTGTGGGATTTGTGAACCTTCAATGAAGGGCGACTTCACAATTTTGGCCTATTAGTGCCGTTAATTTTAGGGTAATTAACAATATTACAATATTTTTCTATGAATTTTACAATTACTTATATTTTTACATATATATTTCTGTGTTTTCTACATTTCATGACTGTCAAAATTACTTGAAATATATGTTTATTGATTTATTGTAATTTCATGTATTTTCTACGGTAATATAATGCTTTGGATATTACAGTCAGTAACTGTTGGTATTTCACCATTTTTTACCGTAAATGTACAGATTTTTTAGCAGTGTATGAATCTTTCCTAGCTTGTACATGTCTGTTGCAAAAAGGTCAAGACTAGTTTGTCTGTGCTAGGATTTTTAAATACCCTTTTATTGACCTGTCTGGGAATGTTTTTGGACCCGGAGGTTTTGCATAAAAAACCCCCCAAACATCTGTTACATCAGGTTAAATCTGAATGTTCACAGCAGGAAAAACAAGTGTGGAAATAATAACATCAATGACTGCTCAGTTCCCTTTAGTGTGTCAGTAAATCATGGCAAAGACCACGCAGGCACACGAGCAGGAGTTTCCCCACCTTTTGAGCAATGCCAATCTAAATAAACCTGTGGATTTCCTGCTATGAGACGTTAAACCATCCATCTGACGAATGATGGTTGTGACTCAAATATCCCCTCTACGTACCTGTCCCTCTCTTCCTTTCTTTTACATAGCCAGATCATTTCCACCTCGCATTTTCCTCCCGGTTTTCCAGCTCGCTCTTGCATCCTCTCTCAACCTCCCTCTGTGGATATAAAACTCACTGTAGTCGACTGAGGCAACATAAAACTTCCCAGTGGGTTTCCCACCGAGGACAGAGCAGGTTGCTTCCTAACCAGAGGGTGGACTGAAAATCCAGGAAGCCTCGGGTGATTCATCATCATGTTTTATGTGTTTATTGAGAGCGTTTCCGAAGAAAACGTTTAGCTTCAGGAATGCAGGTAATAAATGTGGCGTTGCACTAAATAAAGAAGAAAAATTTGGTCAAATATATTAAAAACAGATGCTTGAAGGTTAATAGATGAACTCCCGTGATGTCTGCCCCCTGTTTGCCAGAATCTACTGTGTATGTGTGTGTGTGTGTGTTTAATTTCCTCTCCGCCTGTTTTTCAGATGGAGTTTGATGAGAAAGAACTCCGTAAGGAAATCAGCTACGCAATCAAGAACATTCATGGAATCAGGCACGTCCACCTTTCAACTTATTCCTCTGTCTTTCCTCACTTCTCCTCCCTCAATCTCTTTCTGTCAATTACTACTGCCTGTTCTAAATGCTGCTGCACTTTGAGCCAAGACCTCTTATAACAAACTGCTCTGCCTCCAGCTGATATCAAAATACACTCAAATATGGGAGTTTGGAAATCAGATAGTGATTAAAAGACACCTTCAAGTTTGAACATTTGCACACAGATTCCTGCTGGTGTTTGAAACCCAGCAGGATTTGATCAGTATATGTTATGTGCATAATATATCATCACATGAAGGTAAATATGGAGCCAACCAGCTACCACATTCTTTAAGAAACTACATTTAGAAGGTGCCAGTTATTGAAATACAAAAAACAGACACACAAAAAAGAGAGTCTTCAAAATGTTTTTCGTCAGTTCAGGAAGGCATGTTTCTCAGATTGTCTCACTGAAAGCCTTCCTGTTGAAGGCACCAAATTACTGAATAAGATCAGTGAACGGGAAATCAATTCTTAGCCCCATCGACAAAATTAAAAACCATTCAATAGCAAAAAGATAACATCCTAATTCTGACCAATGTTCGAGTGCCCAGGAACTACCTCTCAAAATATGTGTATCTAAATGTATTGTAATGTTGACTTTTTATAAGAGATAAACATCAGACTAATCTCATGTTGCAATGTGTAGCTGGTCCTTTGGTTCAATTTTGCTTCTACTTCTGTGCTTCAGACTATTAATATTAATTAAATTAATTCAAACATCTACTTTTATTTTTTCTCACTCCTTGATGTAGTGATTTTCTGAACAGTAGCAAATGTTAGCTAATGTTACTTTGATTTAAGTTCAGACTAAGAGAATTTAGTGTGTTGATGAATGTAACATAATTATACAGAGTAACAGAAACCATTAGAGATGTAGCAAGATTTGAACATGTCTATAAAAAAACTAGCTTATTTCAGTCTATCTTAAAGAACTATGCATCACAATATCATATTATGTATTCATGACTGGAGCATCAATGAATTATTTATGTGAAAGGTAGAGGTGACGTCACACTGCCTGTGTAACAGGAATCACAGTAAAACAAGATTTTATCACAAAAACAAGGATTATGACACTAACATTTTCAACCTGTTCCATGTGATTTAAAACTCAAATGATGAAAAGGAGTAACTTTGCTGTGATCTTGATACCCTTCCTGTTATCTGTTGAAGTTTTGCCCCTTGTTTTAGAAGTGGCAGCCTGAATAATCAGCAAACATGCCTCCATGTTATTCTGATTTTCTTTCTTAAGACTTCACAGATATTGGTACAAGCTAATTCTGAGCATTCATATTAATAACTTTAAGAAATAACACTGTAAAAAGTGTTGATGCTGGCACAGTCTGTTAGCATTTAGTTGTGGTGTGTTCACTGGCCAGAAAAAAGATTGTATGTTTGAGTTTCTAACTAGCTGGTTTTAGTTTAGGGCAGGTCAGGTGATTTCTCAAGGCTTTTTCTTTTTTCTTATAAAAAACCCCTCAAAGGATTAAAAATAGTTGACATTGTACAACAGTCAATTTTATCTTGCTCACCATAGCCAGTCATGATCTGGTTTATTAAATATTAGCAATGTGCTGCCAAATGGTTGCAAGAATCTAACTGGATTATATTTAAATTATATTTTCTCACCATATTTGTTGTGTCTTATATTTTTCATATTGTACAAAGACTAATGCTAATATTGTAATAAGTTGCTAAATCTCTAGAAATATCCACTTATTGAGATTGCACCAATCAATCTTCAATAAGCCAGTACTAGTATCGGAAGTAAAACAATCTTTTTCTTTTGCTTAATTTCTCTTCTTCTCTTCTAAAGTTGTGTGTGATTATGCTTGATGACAGAAACGGAGAGTAAATCTTGAAAATTAACATTATTTTCTCCACCCAACCCTCCTTGTGTCTTCCTTTCTCTCTTATTTTCAACACCTTTCTGTCAATTTGTTGGCCCTCCTGTGGCTTGTCCTCTCCGTGTTGGACAGAACTGGCCTCTTCACCCCGGACATGGCCTTTGAGACCATTGTGAAAAGGCAGATTGGGAAGATTAAAGAGCCTTGCACCAAATGTGTGGACATGGTCATTTCTGAGCTAGTCAATACAGTTAGGCAGTGTACCAAGAAGGTAAAAAAGCCCAAAACAAACAGTGGTTAGCACATGTTTCAGTATGCTTTCAACCCTCATCCCTCAGTCGTTCACTCCCTGTGGCTGTAACCACCTAGCTACCTCCAGCCCTTGTCGTTTGTTGGACAGCAAGGGGAGGGTGCTTGGAGCGGCAGGGTGGCCGCTGTTTACCTGCCTGCCTGTTGTACTTCTTCAGATGGGTTTGGCTGGACAGGCTGCCTATGGTTGATGGTTGTGCTGTGAAAAGAAATCCAGTGTGGAAGCTGAGAGTCATCAGAATATGATTGTTGACAAGGCAAAGCTACGTGATCTCAAGACCAATTTCTGTCAGGTTTTCCTTTTTGTTAATTTTCAGTTTTACTAATTGGCCTTGCTTACATTTTAACACATTTTGAAGGATGTAAGTTGTCCCGCAACCATCTCAGATGACGTCAGCTTCCAAACCTTCACGTGTGTGGGACTGCAGTCGTGCACCTGCAGCCATGAAAAGTTATGGCCTAGCGGCTCTTCGGTGTTCCTCAGGGATGCATGTTTCAGAGCTGGGCCAAGAGCAATGAGCAAAAGTCTTTATCCAAATGGATCCACCGTGACCAAATGATTTCAACAGGCCTGCAACCACTTGGAGAACTTTAGAAATATATGTTAGGATTTGGCTCCAGCTGAAAGTCGAAGGACACGGAGGATGGGAGGAGAAAGGCTTAGCGCTTTGGGTGGGAGGTTGGTTGGGTGGGGGGACGTCTTGGCTGAATGTCCAGGTGCACATCTGCAGTCTTGCTGTGTGTTGCTTTGAGTTTTGGCTGGCGGAGTTGTTCAAGCTGGGGGATCTCTCTATTTCTAACTATTTCTGTGGTCTTTCTCTTTCTGTTTCCTCTTTTCTCGTAGAGAGAGACTCCAGCACTGTCCTGTTTTAGAATGGCTTCAGGGAAAACCAAATGTCTCACTCGCAGTTTCTTCCTTCTGTGCTGTTTATCCTCCCAACCCCCCCAACCTCTTTCTTGCCTTTTCCCATCTCCAATCTCTTGTGTCTTCTCTACCTTTATTTTATTCTGTTCCTTTTTTTTCTTTCTCCTCTTTCATTTTTATTTTTCTATCATTCAACCTTTAATTTCCTCACTCCTTAATTATCTCCTGTCCCAACCCTTTATTTGGTGCCTTCACTCGTTCTTTTCTCTTGGTCTGTTTTGGTTTTCGTCCCGTTTTCTCCTTCTCTCGTGCCGCCTGTTTATCCCAACAGGACGGGGTTATTCACCCCTGACCTGGCCTTTGAGGCCATAGTGAAAAAGCAGATCCAAAAGCTGAAGGAGCCCACACTGAAGTGTATAGATATGGTTGTGAGCGAACTCACCTCCACCATTCAGAAGTGTAGTCACAAGGTAAAATGGCAAAGTCAATAGAAGACACTTTGAGTATCTCTGTTAAGCTAACAGGTATGGGTAGACTGATGGCTGGAGATGTTTTAGCTAATATTACTTTGATTTAAAGTACATCATTAGAGGCTTTATATTTAGTAAAGTGCAAAGTATAAATTGCCAAATCAAGCATTTCCACAAAACAATTATAATGTAAAAATTTGAATTGTGTCAATGCTTAGTTGTAAGACAAAAATCAATGGATTCTGAATATTTTTGGGAATACAGCTATAATGGAGCTGGTTTATAATTTGCGTGTTCAAAATTCCTTGAGAAAATGTAATTTTAACTTCCATCAAACGTTTCTTATTTACTAAAGTAATAATAATAAAGTATCACATTTGGCGATAAATGACATATTAGCAAAGTGTTTTAAAAACATGAACTTTCCTTAAAGACCATTAATATCACCCATATACTGACGCTAGTGTGAGTCCATAAGAAGATGAAAATCAATAAGTTTTTTTACTTAATCAATACCTAATCATAGAATCTTTAGGATGGGGAGTTTATAACTCAATGGATAACACAGGAGTAATAAGAGTTCACTATGTCTAGGGCTTATGTATTTATATTAGATCATTTACATAAATTAGCTTGGAAAAAGTAATGAAAAGAAGAAATAATAAAGCTTTTATTGACATTTAAAGGGAAGAAGATTTAAGATTTGCCCAGCAAATATCAGTCTATCCTTACACCATTTAATTGGGATTTTAAGTATATTTTTGTTGTCATTTGTCTCCAACTCTCTAAGTTATTGACCCTATTTTTTCAGCTTATTAAATGCATGTAATAGATAATTATATTTATTATTTCATCTCTTAATGTCTAGAAACCCTTTAATTTATTTTGGTTATAATCATTTAACCTTGTTTCCAAAAAAGCTAAAACACTAACCTAAATGTAATTAAATATAAAAGTTCAGATCTGGTAGCTGTATTAGCCTAAAGTTTGAAATAAAAATATAGACATTCATTGCATTCAGAAATTAGGCTGCTTCAACACAATATTTAGATAGTTTATGACATAGTGAAGTTTTATAGATGAAAATATGGCAGAAAATGTGTTCTCTGTCAAAAAGTGCAAAAGTGCAAATAGTGATGACGTCAAAATAGTCACGTAGGTCGTTTGGAGGCAATGCTGAAGCACAGCAGAGACGGAGGAAGACAGAGCTCAGATTTCATTTGAGAGGAACTTCATCAGTGCAAACAGAGCGTCTGCATAGTGTGGCATAACATTAATAATTGTTATTATTTGGTTATTGCTGCAGCATTGAAGTAGCACTTGCATAAATTCCAAAGCAGTGGAGCAGAATATGTGTGGCTTACATTGCATCTCTAAATTGTAATGTTTGTGCAGCAGAATTTTAAGTCCAAAAATCAGTGGCAGCCTGATTCAGCTGGAGATCAGATTGTTTACACAGATGCGTCAAATGCATTTAAAGATGATGCTGTAACATGACTGAGTTAAATTTGTGTATCTGCATTCACTATTGAAACAGTTGGATAGAGACTGGCTATAAAAGTGGAAGTGATGCAGAAAATCCTTTTTATTCTCAAATTATCTCTTAGGTCAAATGATTTTTGTTCAGATTATGAATTTATTTTTTTAATGACTTTAGCTCAGCTTTGCAGATCTCCTGTATTTTGGAGATGACAAAGTTTAGCTTTTTCTTGTTATTCTGGCAGAGTTTTGGAATAAATATATGTAATACACTTTTGCGTGACAACTTTTTTGGAAACAGGTTTGTGTTTTTCTGTCTTTGTAAGTTTGGTTAAATACACTGAACCTTTTTTTTTTTATCACTCACTGACTAACTGGCACGCTCTATTTATTTCTCTTTTCTTTATTCTCCATTTCATCCTCTTTATCCTCCACACCTGTAAAACCTGCTGCTTCCTATAAGCGTGATCTCTTTGGGATTTCTCTGCTCTGTCAGATGTTTGTCTTGATTTTCTTTTCTGAGACATGGAATACGTATTGATTCTACATTTAAATACACAATGTTTAGAGAAATCCGCAAAGGGACCAGTTTTAGATCTTCCTCCCTGTCTAGTCCCTTCTGTCCCTGGACTCCTTGCATTGCATGCCAATCTTACAGTATGCCTATATTTTTTACAGAAAAAAAAGCCCAATTTATGTCTGTGATGTGTTTCTGATGCAGTTTTTTAAGACAGAAAACACATTTGGTTTCTAAAATCCTGTATCTGACTTCAAGCTGCAATGCGTCATGTTTCCCTTTAATTTGCATTTTTAAAGGTTTTAAAGTTTTCTCCTTATGTTGTGATTGTGAAAGCTTCAAAAACCATAAAATCCTTCACATCAGATACATTTCCATTCATGATGGAACAATGAGGACATTTTCAACTCACAGCTGCCCTCTGAATAAATTACATCTAGTATCCTTAAGCCTCCAATTTGGACAAGGGAAATCTCCCTCAAATAAAAATGGAGTGATTAGAAATTCAGAAAACCTCAAATATTCATGCAGAGCAAGTTCCAGTAATCTTTCAGTGCTACACAGAAGAGTAATTTTATCAATGCCAGCCCTGACTTATTACAGGCAGCTGTAACATGTAGACAGAGGAAATCCGTGACAAACTGGCCTTAAAGAAATGGTCACTCATCATCTGTTTCAAACTCTTACAAGGTCAGAGTTCAACCTTTAATGTCACCATAGTTTGAAAATTTCAGACCCATTTTTTCCCCAGCTTGTGGCCTCATCATCCTCGATGTAATTGGACACAGGAAGCAGTAATTCAGCCTGTGGACCAAAGAGTGGTCCATCGACGCACCCCTCCATCCATCAAAGCATCAGACCGACATTAAAAGACGCATTGTAACTTGAACAGAAACAGTGATCCTTCTTTTCTTTTCTTTTGCACCATGATTACTTTGATTCGTTTTGGTTTTGATTCTTCTTCTTTCCTCACACTTCGGCAAATGTGTTCGTGTCACATTGGAGGCCCACCAGCGTCTGTGTTTGTGGGTTTGCAATGAGCTCATGGAAAAAGACCTGCGGTGTGCTGGGAAGAGGAAGCTTTTCTGCCAGGAACATTGTTTATTCTGTCTTTTGTGTGGTAATAGCACAGATTCTGCTCTTATCCATTTCCCCCATATTGGCGACACAATAGATATTCAGCAGTTGAAATTCAATCTAACAAATTTCCACAGAGCATGTCGGGATAAGAGCAGAGTGTGTGGCAAACCCCAGAACCCTCAGAACACACTAGATTTTTAAGGTGTCGTTTCAGTGAAGCTGAATGTGTAATTATATGTTTTAGTACTGGCTTGTATGTTGACGTCTGACTGTGTGTGTTTATTTGCTGCCTACCTATTGGTTTCTTTGCTCACAGCTGGCCCAGTATCCCATGCTGAGAGAAGAGATGGAGAGAATCGTCACTCAGCACATCAGAGACAGAGAAAACCGCACCAAGGATCAGGTAAGGCTCAAAAAACAAACCAAACATAATGCTTTACTGCTTATTTACATCTGTGATAAGAATAATTACTGACATATTCACCTTTTCAATACATTTATATCAAGCTTTATGTGATATTTGATGAGACAAAAGATAATCATGGTCTTCTATGCGAGGGCCTAATCACTGATGCAGTCAGGCACAAGTTAACGTGGAGAACCAAAAGGGGGGGGTTTATTCAACTTAGAAACAAACCTGGCTGGACTACAAAAAACAACAAGTTTATGGGCCCATAAAAGAGGGAAAGGTACCAAACTCTACTCAAAGAACTGGCAACAAAACAACACCAACTCGAACAAACTGACCTTTCAAATCGAGACAGAGAGAAACTTAAGTGTCGACTGATCAAAAGGGGTAAACAAATAAAAACCCAACCTGAAATTAACATAAGCCAATCTCTTTTCCCTCCATGAGTTTTTGTTTGAGTTTATTTGCAGGTCTCCATAGTGGCTTGCTCCACTCCTTTTCTACCTCTTAGTTCGTCAGCCAAGGGACTGGATCAGCTGCCACTACGGAAACTCACAAAGCAAAAACAAGGGTTTAATCAAGTTTTACACTCATAACAGTGTAAAATAAAACTCGCCCACTTATTATCAAATAAAGGGTTATGTGATTATGGAAATAAATCATTTCTAAACCAAAACCAATTCTTTGTTACTCTGTGAATTAATTACTACACTTAAAGAAAGCAAAATATAAGCATAGTAGAGTGAATAATCCTGTTCTTCATCAGTGTGATGTTTGGTAAGTATTACTATATTTTGTGTGGCTGAAACTGCAGCCATCACACCCTATTTTTCAATGGGAAGTTTAAACGTTTTCTTTAAAAGTTAGAGAATGCTTAGTAAATTTGAATTAGACTTTATCTAAATTGTGCCTGTGCAGACAGATTGCAAATCAAGAGAATGTGTGAGTTTTGTTTTCACAACTGGAAATACTCCAGGGCTGCAACTCGGAAGAATGCAGAGAGTGCAAAGTTTTAATCAAAACATATCCTTTGTTATCAGTGAAATTTAATTGTGATTTATTTATTTTTTTCACTTAAGATATCTAGTTTCCACTTGAATATCACGCTAATTTTGGTATAGTTTGTATCCGCTGTGAGTTTGCAATTAAGTATTAAGTCAGCTTATTCAAGTAGCACAAATTCACAACAAGGCATCAGCAAATTACATAAAGTCATTTACTTTCCAGTAAATCCACCAAGCTGAGAAAGCATGTAGCAACAGTGGAAAGCAGCAACTTCCTCTTAACAGGAATAAAAACCTCCATCACTGTGACATCACTGTACATTTATGCAGAAATGTACTTCATCATGATCATGATTTTTATCAAGGAAAAACATCATTGTCATAAGAATTAAATATACAACTGGTATGTTTGCAACCCCAAAAACTGAAAACATGTTGATTTGATTATTTGATGTTTTTCTTATTTTGGGTCCTTACAGTTCTCAATAACCGCTGCTTTTACAATTTAAACATTGTAAAAGCAGAATTGTAAATGCAATGTGTTATGAGCAATAGAGTTGAGCTCCTTAATGTTCTTGGTGTCTTGAAATAGCCTATTTGACCTTAAATCTATCTTTATTCTTCTCTGATAGAGAAATGATAGTGATGGATAGTAGTAACAGTGCTTTCTATTTTCATCACAAATGTAATAAAAATATTGTGACAAAGCTTTAATTCATTGATGTCTGTATGTTACCGTGGAATTTATTTAGCTTAACTCTAACTGCATTTTAAATAGTACATCAAAATGTCATCAGAAATCCGTGTTTCTTATGGTAAACCTGGAAAATGTCTTCCCTAGATACCAGAGTAAGCATCATTTGTGACAGTTTCCTGTCCGCCTCTCTATGCAGGTGCTGTTGCTGATTGATATTGAATTGTCCTACATGAATACAAACCATGAAGACTTCATTGGATTTGCAAAGTGAGTTATTTTTTTTTTTATTTTGCTAAGGCGTCTTGCGTCATGGGATTGCTTACTGGGCTTATTCTTGCTTCTTTTTGTTTTGCAGCGCTCAGCAGAGGATTAATCAAATGAACAAGAAAAAGACGGCTGGAAATCAGGTGCCAAGATCAGAAATGCCCACTTTCATATCCCCCAATCAATATTCACTGATTGGAAATATAGGTTTCCAAGTAAACGTTAGACGTTTGAGCTTCATAACTGTAACATAGGACTGAATTCAATGAAATGTGTTTGATCTGTTGGACGGCAACCAGAGTACTAAGTTCAGTTTCCCTTCAGGCTTCCTTCTGTCAGCACTCAGCTCAATGTCTCTTCTCATGTTAAATGTTGCACAGCTAAACAGTATTCTGTTACCACGGGCAACTTTCCGATTCCTCCGCAAAGCAGCAGTCATCTGTAGTACATATTAGATGGTAATGTGCAACAGTTGTAGGAGCATCAGACTTTCTTGGCTCTTTGGTGAAAGCCAAAGCCGTGTCAGCACATGAGAACTTTGATGGGAAATATCAGACGCATAATTGTTTCGGGCTGCACAGTTGAGCAGTTGTCAGCTTTGTTGGCACCTTGTATTTTTAAGTGCCTTCCTAAAAATAAATTTTTACATCTGTCCTTTGACGTCGGTGATTTAATTTCCTTGTGGATTTTACCTTTGTTTCACTTAAAAGTTTTAAATCATTAAACAACATTTTTTTTTACAGACACTGTTAAACCTGGGTGCACACTAAAGGTAGTTATCAAGTGATTGGTTTATTTTTTTATTGGAGAATAAAACCTCTCCGAAAATATTCTGTCCCAATGTGAAAAGTTGCAAGTTCCCAGTTAAATTCTGAATTAGCTGTGAGTAATCTCTGTTGGAAAGCCGAGTTTAGTCACACTAACCACACCCAGGTTACTGCCAGATCACTGCCAGACTTTTACAATCAAGAAACCATTCAAACAAAACCTGCACGACCAGATGAAGTCCGCATAAAGATGTCAAAAAGAAAAAAAAGCATGACCCGGACTACAGTAATTCAAAAACAGAGAAGAGGCCATTCCTAAGGCTCCAGAGAGACAAAGTGAGATATATTAATAACAGAAAGATAAAATACGGCACAGTGGAAAATCTTCCCAGAAGTGGGGCACCAAAATGACTTCAAGACTGCATCGCTGATTCATCCAGAAGGTCACAAAAGAAACAAGAACAACATCTGAAACACTGCAGACATCTTACTTAAATTAAGGTCACTGTTTAAGATTCAACAATAAATTGAGCTGCATGACGTAAACCAGTGCTAACCAGAAAAGAACATCAAGCCCCTCTGCATTTGCCAAAAAACATCTTGATGAACCCAAAGACCTACGTGAAAATATTCTGCGGTCTGTGAGAAAAAAATGGACGCTTTTGAAAGGTGTACATCTATTTACAGCCTTCCAGAAAAAGAAATTCACAAAAACAGTCAAACCTGGTGGTGGTATTTTGATGGTTCTGTGTCGGCTTTGCTTCTTAAAGACCTGGACGACTTGCAGTACTATTCATGAACCTTGAATCCTGCTCTCTATGTGAAAATCCTGAAGTAAAATATCCACCAGCGGTTTGTAAATCTGAAGCGCAGAGGCATTTGGCTTAGTGTTTGAAACACACCAACAGCTAGTGCTGGCTCAAACACCAGGTAGTCTAGTCAAAGTCTGAACTTAAAGTCAATTGAGATGTGATGGCATGATATTAAACAGACCCTTGATGATCAGAAACATGAGGAATCAGTGATGAGTTACAACAATTCTGAAAATAAAAGTGGATTAAAATTCCCAATAATGATATTAATGACACGTTTCTCATTATCAGAAACACTTGATAGAAAATTTTTCCACAGCGTTTTATTAGGTTTTTGGTGTCTAACTTTTTCAAATTGGGCCACATTGGTTTGTTTATGTTTATCCCCTTTTCTAAATATATTTTATTCATCTTTGTCCAAATAATAAAATTGTTTGTTGACTTAAAACTTGGACAAAGAACAAAGCAAAAGGGTAAAATACTTTTTTCACAGCGCTTTATGATTCTTCTAATTGTTTTTTTCTCTTTTTGCTCTTTGTTTCCCCCCCCTTTGTTGTCCTCTCTGGGGTTTTACTGCAGGATGAAATCATGGTGAGTTTTGAGTTTGCACTTTTGCAGTACGCATGTCTGTCTGCAAGTAGCCTTCATTATGTTTGAGCTTGAGGTAAATTATTTCTGTATATCTAAGCTTTTTCTCTTTGAAAGCACAGATGACAGCAAACCCTGGATGTTGTGTGGGATATATTAGTTTCTTTTTGTAATTTAAATGCTTGTAGGTGGCAGATGCTTAGCTGCTTCCCTTTCCACCCCCTTTTTTTGTCTTTTGTCAAACACACCAGTACAGTTAAGATACTAAACAGCAAATGTGTCACACATGATATTTTTACAACAATCTACTTGCGAAAAACTAATATTGTTTTTGCATCTTTAATATTGATATGGTGTTACATGTCAAAAAACAAAAGTTAAATTCTGGAGGGGTTCTCCACAGATTCTCACCAGCTGGAGCTTTAACTGAAAAAAAAGAAAGCTGATAATAAAAGTAAATAAAAACAGTAAACATCCTGAAAGAGCATTTCTCTGTCCTTTTTCCATCCACTCAAAGTTACAAAAGAACAGTTACAAGGCCTGCAGTGTGAGACACATATGGCGCCCCTGTTGTTTTCAGTTGTCATAACACGCACCATGATTGGGGTCAGAGGTCAGGGGCACATTGTAAACAAAGCGGTGAACTTCACTTCCTGTTTAGAGCTGGGTGTTCTTTGCTGTTTAAGACCCCACAGCTTCTGCTACGTTTGCACCTTCACACCGGGGAAAGCAAAGCACAACTCAGGAGTGAGTTTGCAAGGGGAGAAAATGCTCAAAAGTTAAATTTTAGCTTGATTAGTGTGCGTTGTGCATACTAAAGCATTAGGTTAATTGCACTGAAGATCCCCAATTTTCTGATACAATACACGGCAACTTCCAAAATTATCAGCTGTCTTGAAAAGTCTAATGCCTAGAAAGTAAATGTAGCTTTTTGTGCAGTAGAATCATATTTCAAATATATAATGTTTAACAATGAGCTTTGTTTTTTTTTTTTTTTTTTAAAAAAACCCTCCCTTATTCTCCAGGAAATAAACAAGTCATTTATCAACTTTTTGATCTGCAGTTGGATTTATTTTTTAGCAGAAGTCAAGGGTGTCAATAAACGTAATAATGCATATTCTTTTCAGAATGTAGCTTGAACCACATATTCATGAGTTTTCACATTCTGCAGGTGAAAATGTGAAACATTCAGTCATTGTGGTGAGAGGAAATGTTGAGAAGCAGCGTCAGTTCTGGCAGGAATGGCATGGAGGAACCACATGCCATTTTTTTTCCATCCCCTAATTAATAAAATGTTGGAAATCAGTTACATTATTGGGCAGCACAAAGTGCAATGGAGTCCCACAGAAAGTATGTAAGAATGTCTGCTACCCATTTTCAGCCGCAACCACAATCAACTCGCTATTGACTGCACCAGCATAAAAACTGAGAAGTATCCATAGCACTAAATTAACAAAAAAATATGAAAAATTCTGATCTTTTGCTAAATAAATTTTATTGACATCTTAAAGAGTACTGTGTAGGTTTTGTCTTGCCACATATGGTATGTTGGGGGATTAAATTAAACCACCTCACTGTAATGCATTTAATTATAGCTGTGAAGAATAGTTATAGGAGACATTTAGAAGTTGACCGGAATGTTTTATTTTCTTCTTTTAATGTGATATATTTACTGTATTTATTTTAAGTGAAAAGAAATGCCAAGGAAGAATTTGGCAATAAATCGTTTCTTTAGTTTTGATTTTTGTTTTTCTGATTATATTTGTCAAAGACAAGTCTAAGTTTGGTCAAAATAAAACAGAAAACACTGCAAAAAACACAATATCCTTGTATATATTTTTGTCTAGTTTCTAGTCCAAATATCTATAAACACTTTACTGTTTTACACTTTTACACTTTACTGCATTGTATTGTATCTAATGAATTCAATATTAAGGAGCTATTAAAACAATCTCAATCTCTTGATGGAAAAGTTACTTGTAAATTAGTTTTGTCATATTTCAAGTGTACTACGATATTTGCACAAGAAACTAAACTAAAAATACTTGGTAATATTTTGTTTTGGCAGTGACAATTTTAAAACTATATATTTGTTAATTTTCTTACTTAAAAAAAGTTCCAAAATCTGAAATGTTTTCTTAAAATAAAAAACCCACATTTTTATTCCCGTTAGATATTATTTCCCACCGTATAATAAGGACTGCAGGGAAGTTCCAGTTTGCAGTAATTAATTTGAAATAAGTCAGACTGGAGAAATTGAAAGTATGCAAATGTTTTTCATGAAATTCATAGAAGGTTTAAGAGAAATCTGGAATATTGCCATTTCTTATATTTCAAAGAGAGCTAGGTCACTGTAGCATTATGGTAAAGTATTTAGAAAGAGTTTTCTACAGATTAAAAATGTAACCTAATGCCTGAAACCTTCTCGCTTTAAAAAGCTATCGTGTCAATCTGTATGGCAAATGCTGTATGCTGTGCAGCAGTAAAGCCTTTGCACCATAGTGCATGACCAATAAAACAATATTTAACAGCCATTTAGCATCCTTCCTTCCTCCTCCCCAGCTTGCTTGCTGTCCCCGCGCTGCAGTACTGGCAGCTACAATCACTCTGTGTATAAATCCCACCGCCCCCCCTATGTTGGCAATAGCTTTGTAACATTCTCTCCACATTCTCACTCAGCCGGAGAGAGGAGTGAGCGATCGGTACAAGGTAAATAATTCATGCAAATTAAGAAAATAAAACATGTATGTTGTCTGTAATGAGGAGAGATCGAGGTCCAGAGAGTGAGGTAGAAAAGGAAGTGTCTAAAAAAAAAAATAATGTAGGTGGAAGTTTGTGTGAAAACTTTCTATCTGCCTTAGAAGCACTTTCAGAAATTACATTTCTGAAATTATTTGTCAATGAAAAGGTCTATGATTTTAAACACGTTCTTCTGAATTTCTAATCATTTCTGTGTTCATGTGTGAATTTGGTTATTTTTTTTAGGTGATCAGGAAGGGCTGGCTGACCATCAACAACATCGGCATCATGAAGGGAGGAGCTAAAGAGTACTGGTTCGTCCTCACCGCAGAGTCCCTGTCCTGGTACAAAGATGATGAGGCGAGTTCTTTCAAACAATACCTATAAAAACACACAGACACAGGGAGGATCTCACTGCTAGTAAGGCTCTGGGTTTGCCGACTTGAGATGCCAGAGAAAAAATTATTTTGCTATATAAGGCACAATGCCCCTCCCACACCTAGTGCTGCACACTGTTCTGTCAGCTACAAAACAAATGTAGCTTTTTGCGCATATTTTTGGTTGTGAAAAACACAAACAGCCATGATGTTTAAAACTAAAGAGCCACCCTTTAGTTATTAATAGTCCAAAAATAAAAGCACAGTTTGACAGCTAGAAGTGGCATGTAAAGTGGCCCACAGCATGCCTAGCTAATCTCTCTACTTAGATTCACTTTGTCACTGTTTTCTGAAGAGCAAAAAGCTCAGTAAGCATGATTCTTTGAAACTTACTGTTGAATGTAGCTGGTATTTATTTAGTACTTTTGCTTTAGGATATGTATAAACTTTTAAGTTACCATAAATAAATTAATTGGATAACATTACAAATATTACAGTGATCAATTTTTTCAATAGGCCTATTAGATGTTTTTTTTTTCCTTTTAGCAATAGGATTAAATTTTGCTTTCTCATTTTTAGGTTATTATTATACTGGGAAAATCACATACAGGCCCAGATCTATCTTTATGTTGTATAATTATTAAAAACTAAATTCCTTTACTCCTGTTTAACACAGTGAGGGTAAAAATGAGGACACCATATGACAGCTTATGTATAAAATATGTGGCCATTTAGAAGTTCAATATCACTTTGTCCAACACTAAAAAATTCAATTAATGTTAAGCAATAGAACTGGAAAAAAATCATTTCTGTAAAACTTAATTAAAAATGCAGTTTTCCATGAGGAATTAATAAAACACCACACAATTATTTCCCTAATGGGGGACATTCAAAACCACTTCTGTGTGTTTTAACTTAAACTGATACAAATTGGCAAATGCACCACGCTGACATTTTCAACTTTCCAATAAAAAATGCATTTCATCTCTTTCCCCTTATAACCATCCATCAGGTTTGATGATTGTCTTTAAAAAAGATTTGATCTGCTTTGCTAGATATCTGGCTGGTGATAGGGGTGTCCAGTGATGCACTGCAGAAGTTCATTACTCTCACCACAGTCTCGCCGTCTCCAGGCCTTGGCCACAGCCACTCCACTCACTGATATCAGAGCTGTGTGTGTGTGTATGGGTGTATGCGAAGACCCCTGCTTCCAGAGGGCAGACCCCCCAAAATGTCAGACACTGTAGCTGCCACACACATGTGCATACCAGAACCCCCTGTACCTTTTACACACACGCACACACACACACACACACACACAAACGGACGCACACGCACACAAGCAGTCACTGTCAAGCTGCTTCTAATAAACATTTCAAAGAGGGGGCACTGGACTGCAGCAGAGGAGAGGGCTGCAGCCAGGAGTGGCTCTTGTTAGCTGGATGAGCTGCAGGAGAAACAAGGACCGCATGGAAGGAGGGAAAGTGTTTCTGGAAAGGAGTTTGCACCGACTGCAGTGGAGGAAAAGAGCCGGTGCTTCAAAATCTTTGGTTTTGTACGCGACGTTTCCTGATTTTGTTTTACAACCAGAAACTTTCCAGTGTTTGATATTGATTTTATTTTAGAGACAGAAACACAGCAGTACATTGTTACAAGATGGTAGGAAAAAAATTGATGTGACATCATTTTGTATTCAGCCTCCCTGAGCCAATACTATGCAGAATCATGTTTTATTGCAGTGACAGCTGAATGTCTTTTAGGGATTGTCTGCACAAGAATTGCACAACCAGAGAATTTTTTGCTCATTCATCTTTGCATTGTAACTCAACTTCAGTAAGATTACATCAAGAAGATCTCTGAATGTCAATTTTAACATCTTGCTCAGATTTAGATCTGAGCAAGACGTTTGACTGAACCATTATAACACATATATCTGCTTTGATTTGACTTCAGCAAAGCAGATATGTGCTTTGCTGAAGCATATATCTCTCGTTCCCACTCTTCCGCTGAGGCAAGTGAGGAGTGGCTAAACTGAGCACAAATGCATGCCACACTTTGCAGATATTTACTTGTAAAAATAAAAAAAGTGCATTTAAGTGTGTTTTTGTAATATGGAAAAATGGAAAAATGCTTGGGTGTGAATGCTTTTTTCATTACCCCTTCTGTTTCGTCTACTTTCTCCATCCTTTCTGCGCTTCTTCTTTTTACTGTATATTTATTCAAACATGGCCTCCGAGGGTGCATGGAGACTAAAGACCAACACTCAGCATTTGGTGTTGCAGCTCAGCGGTGAACCTTGAGGGCACTGCAAAGCTGTGCATGTTTTCAATCCAAGCTTAACATTTTACATGCTGGCCTCTCGGTCACACTTACACTAAAGGCTGGACTTGTCCTGAGGGTTCATAGTACAAACCCGGGTGGAGACATTGCCAAAATAAACACGGTTGATGAATTTTTTTTTATGTTTCACAGAAAGGAAAAAAAAAATGTATCACTGAAAGCAGATTTTTAGCAGGAACATATGTTCTTCGCTGCTGTTTCATTGGCTGCATCTCGACTTGGGGAAAACCCTCACTAAGGGAGAAAGAAAACCATATGCCCACACACACGCAGACACACACATCACTCTTTGACACTAATAATAACTTTGAACCCAACTCACTGATGCCAGGATGTTTTGGTTAGTGCTCGTACACGCGCATGTGTGCGCTTTTAGGAACCTTCTGGTCTGTATTACCGCAGCGAGTGCCAGTTCCTCGAATCATGACGATCTCTTTGGCTGAAAAGTTTTCCAAAGCAGAGACAGAGCGGAGTAGAGTGAACTGAGGCTGATAAAAAACTGGTTAATGAGGAAACAATAAGGGCATATAAGCATTTTCCTATGAGATGGTTCACACGATTTGTGGCTGTAGGGTATATTTTCTTTGGGCTAGCCTGGGTTTCCCTTCTCCTGCCGTAAAGCTGCCAGAAAGCCAAAACTCGGATTGGTGGATCCCAGCTGTAAATATCCTTGCGGGTGGGGGAGTAGGGGATTGTTCTTTTATGTGTGTTTGCATGCACTCTCTTTGTGCTGCAACTCATGCATGCTATTATAAAAAAAACTTGGGCTCACGGTGGCGGGGCTCTAAATGGAAACAGGTTGGTTTGTGGTTCGCATTCTTGCACATGATGCACTGTGACGGGACACCGTGTGAATGTTTCTGCCCTCTTTTGCTTTTGTGCTTTTGAAGATTGCACCGTGTGGGTTTGCTTTATCAAACACAGGCGAGGCTGGAAGGCAAAATTTTGGGGGTTGAGGGTTCGGGGTGGGGGAGGGGGGGTCCCATAAAGGAGGCGGGAAAAAACCCCCATTGGGATAAAAAGCCGGGACTAAGCTTTTTATTTCCCTTATGACGTTATTTGCAAGAATGAAGTCGTAAACTCAAATTTTTTGTATTTTTTATTACTTTTTTTTAGACTGAACTTTAGAAAGACTTGTAAAAACGTTGACTAGAGAATAACAGAGTGGAGCTTTTTTTTTCTCCCGCTGTTTCTCCCGGGTGGCTTACCGTGTTGCTTCTCCTCACACGGTCATTTGAGGTAAAGGAGCCACAAACTGACACAGGGGAAAACAGACGCATAATTGCACATTTCCATCATGGGTGCAGCTTAACGTTGGGGGTTTTACTCTGTGCTTTAGTTATCGTTTCGGGTTAGCATTCTTTTTTCTTTTTTTTCTTTGGGGCTCTAGAAAAATAAACAATATGGTGACATCGTCATGCAACCCTTACTTAGATCTGTGAGAGTGGGACATTTCCATCAAATCTGAGGAGAAAGAAAAAAAAAAGAAAAAACAGAGACCATATCATTGAGAAGAATTTTTATTATAACTGTCTTAACTAAAACCAGTCCACAGAAATAGTGTTCATGAATTTCAGGACGTTTTCTGCTTATTAATTAATCCTTGGCGAGCTTTAGGCCTTTCTGATGGCGCCAAGGCTTGGTCAGATGAATTCAATTGGGTGCTCCATGGTTCCGCAACTTGGATCCTCCTTAAGCCAAATGCTCTCTTTTCCAACACCCGGGTTATCCGTGTGTGTTTCCCAGGCCAGCCTAACCAATGTGCAGACTACTGTACAACCACTACTTCCTGAACAGGTAGTCTGAACACTGGGCAGGCGGGCTAGGCAGCTCGGCGATGCTCTGGAGAAGCTTCAGACGGATACTTACTGCAGATCCAGATGGAGTTTTGTCCCCATTTATCCGCCTGCAAAGGGGTGAATGAGTGGGTCTCATAGGGAGGCAAGAGGAAGAGGAGGAAGAAGGGGTTAAATAGAGGTGATGGCCACTGACGGGCAAATTTAGTGACATTCTCTCCCGTCTCCCGCTGTGAGGAGAAACATTCCACGTCGGGCTCTCAGGCGCAAAGACAAGCTGCAGAAACAGAAAGACCGTATAGTATAAACGTATCAGTTGTCCAAAACAAAATAGAATTAATACAGCCGATGTACATACGGCAATAAATAAATAAATCCAAATAAATAAATAAATTATTATACTTGGATATAATTGCTCAAAATTAGAGTTTTTAAACTAAAAAACTGTTTTTTTCTTTGGAGACATTTGGAAAAATAAGTATTTTTCTTATATTTCCTGGTTGGTGAATAATTCGCTGTAGGCCCAAATTTGTGAGCCCTTATCCATTCAGCTCTAGGCCAGGATAAAAACAGCAAAAAAAACAACAACAACAAAAAACACAGTAAGTGATAAGCAAAAACAACAACAAAAAAACACACTTAAACATTTTCAGACTCTCACTCTCGGTTGGATAAGAATTTTTGTGGTCAGCTGAGATCCTGCTCAGCTTCCTCCTGCAGATCCCACTGAAACACTGGAATAACTGCACTCTTGTCTCCTAGCATGTCGAAACTACTGGGGAAAAAAAAGTCTCTTGAAGATGGAATACCTGCAACGTCTTGATCTTCTTCCTCTTCTTTGGGTCTTCTTCTTGTTTGTTTTCCCATCTCCTCCGGTTGAGCGACCCTTTGTCAGTCAGCTTCCATGTCCTCACGTTCAACGCCAGAGTGCTGCCTAAAACGCATCTGTCCAACATGAGAAAAGGGGAGGAAAAAGGAAAAGCAAAGGTTTCTCCTTCAGCGGGGAAGGTGGACCGGCTGGAGGTTTGACGTGGCAGAGGGACTGGCCGCCGAGTTCCTGCTTCCAGAGGCAGAAGGAGAAAAGGAGTGAGGGAGAGAGGAGATATGGAGGAGAAAAGAGGTGGAGCTTCCCGGCCCCCCATTTTTCCCTTTTCCTCCTTCGTTCTTTCTGTCTCCCCTCCCGTCTGTAACCCCCTCACCACCTCCTCACCTCTCTCTTTCTTTTTTTAAATTTTTTTTTCTTTCTTCGCTGGTTTATGGGGAGAAAGTGGCGGGTCAAAGGTGAACAGGAAGTGAGATGCTTTCATTTGGCGTGCGCGTTGTAAAGTTTGGGAAGGGAGTGCAGGATTTGCGGCAGAAGGGAGGAAACTTTATAGAGTGGGCAGGATGACTCCTCTCTGAGACCTACATATGTGTTTCTTTTTAGTCCCGTGCTTATTGTACATTTAAGCATATATGTGTTTGGTTTTATTTTTGACGTTTGATTGATGGATGTGTGTTGAGTCGTGGGGCTGAATGAGAGCGGAGGCTCCGCGGTCTTTGTAGTGAGGGCAGGAATGTCGGCGTTTTCTTGGCAAGCGGGAGGGAGCCTTGTAATAACTCCAGATGTGCAGCCCTGTGGTCTCCATCTCACTCTTGCTCCCTCTGTTTTTACTTCTAAAGCTGATTTCCTCTCCCTGTCCGACTGGAATAAAGAGCCCTTTATGCAGCTCTCCAGCCGGACTGGTGGCGGCGGGAGGGTGGGGTGAGAGGGGTACTGGTTTCAGGGGTTGACATCCTACTAGTAAATCAGAACCAGAGGAAGAGATGCTGAGGAGGAGAGCACTAAAGGTTTGCCTCCTTCACCTTCTTTGTTTCACACACTTTATTCTGCAGTCTTACTTCCACCTTGGACTTTCTGAACTTTCCAGAAGGAGAAGAGGGAATAAAAGAGGAATGCAGACAAAATGATTCCCAGCAAGCACTGGTAGCAATAGAGTGGGTGTGAATGACAGAAATCAGGCCTCGCCGAGTTCAGGGTTTGAGGACTGGAATGAGCGAATTTATTGGGAAGGAGGGAGGAGTTCTGTGGTCACAGCAGCATTGTTTCCACTGTTTGGATGACCAGGCAAAGCAGATTCCTTCTCGACGTCTTTGTCAACATTGGCAAGGAGAAGGTTGAAAAATTAATCGATGGGTTCTGTGAAAACCTCTCAAGCTTTGAACATTCCATGGAGCCATCATCAGAAAAATGGAAGTACCAAGACATGGCTACAAGCCCAAGCTGAGTGCCAGCCGTGAGGTTCGGGGTAACTCACCTTTAACTGGCCCTAACAGGGCAGAGATAACAAAAAGTCTCAAGAAGTTTTGGTTTCCTACAAGCCCTGTAAGGCATACATGTATATATGTTTTCTACATGTATAAGATGGTGAAATCATCTTGCGGTGAGACATAGTGGTGGCCACATCATGCTGTGGGTATGGTTTTCTTCAGAAGGGACAGAGAAGATGGCCAGAGTTGATGGAAGGATAGATGGAGCTAAACACAGGGCATAAGTCAATTTCTCCACGCTAGATGAAAACTCATATTTGTCTTAGCCGGTGTGCAAATTAAAAGAAAAGATGGTAAAGAAGAATACATTGTAGAAAACTACAACAAAAGAGAGTGGCTTGTTGGTTCACAAACTGTTATTTGCATACAAACTTTGGCATCTTTACAAATTCTTAAAGTTCTAAATAGCATTAAGACTTTAAGAGGACCTGGTACAAAAAATACAGTATGGACATGGAAAAAAAGCACCTCATGTCTAAGTATGATGGAGGACTTGTGATGATCTGTTTGTCTTTTCAAAAAGGCACAGGGAAACTTGCTACAGTAGAGTCATGAGTTCTTTTAAGTACAAAAAATATTTAATTTGAAAATCTGGTAGTTTTATGACAACTGAGAAATCATTAATGATTTTTTATTTTTTCAGCAGGACAACAGTCTAAAACATTTTGAAAAATCAGCAGACATGTTTCACAGGAAATAAGCTGTGAGTTTTTCCACATTTATATAGGTGCGAAGTCATTCTTCTGCATTAAGGAATGAAATAGATTTGGAAAAAATGTTTAACATATTTTGACAGATGATAAGAAATTTAAGCAATTTGATGGAGTAATAGTGCTATTTCTATACGGAATGAATTACAGCATTTCACTAAACACTTGTTGAAGTGTTTAAAGACTAAACAAAAGAGGCAAAGTAAGTGATGATTCCAGCAGGAACTGAGGAAAGAAGCTGATTTAGGAAAAATTTAGTGTGAGATGAAGGAAAGAAAAGCAAGAGCGTGGAACAGTTAAATAAAAAGCTTCTTGGGGGGAAAAAAGCCTAGTAACTCGATTATTCTGTTGCTGAATGAGATCTCACTAAAATATTTTTGGATCAAATAAATCTTAAGTTGGAGGTTAGAGAACTTGATTTTTGCTAGTGTGTTGTGTGAAGCTTCACTAACTTTTCTTTCCTTTGGTATTTTTTTATTCCATTTATTAATTCAAGCTTACATAATATGCAAAATTTTACACCTCGTTTTAGTTACCGACTTTTCCATGATTTTGTGAATGACGTACTGTTGGATCCTAACAGTTTGACATAAGTGAGACATTTTTCTGCTCATAAACGAAGTTTTACAACCCTGGATTTGCTGTAAATGCATAAGGTCAAGAAGAAGAAAAATTCTCAATCCTCATTTGAAACTGTCTGTCATTAGCTAAACTACAAAAGAAATAAGCAAAATATATACTCACACTGTCGTTTAACTTTAAGAAAAAACAAAACCCTAAAAGCTACTGCTCTTTTTAACTTCTTTTGTTCCATCTTTTATACTTTAACCTCTATTCCCGCACATTTGAAAGGCATGCAAGAACTCTAATAAGAAGCAAGTTAAGCGGAAAGCTTTTCTAAAATGGTGCACCATGAAAACCATGTGTGCCTTCAAAGCTTGTTTGCATTTTAGGCTCAGGTTAGCTTACACATGTGGATGTTTTACTTCAGTACGTTCTGACTTTTATGTTTAGTTCAGATCAAAATTGCACTTTTTAGATTTACACCGCTGCATGCTTTTGTACTTTTCAACCAATTTTGCAAATGTGGTTTTCATGAAGAAACCCAAGGAAATGTAAAAGTCCAAGAAGAAATTGTTTGGGTTTTTTTCCCCCGTTTTTAAAAAGAAATGGGCGGGGGAATCAGAGACAAACAACAACACATTTGTTTTCAAATCACAGTAAAAGTAAACTAATTAACATAAAAATGTGACATTTAACTAATTAGATTATTTAGGAAAAACGATTATTTTTCAGTATGCTTAAATAAAAAGCACATGTGAGAGGAAGAGGATAAAAATGTACCATAACAATAAACAAAAGCAAAGTAAAAGAGCAAAAAACAAATTGCTGCGAGAGTTCTTTTTTTTCCTGCAAAGTTTTACATTTTATCACTATTGTTTTGTCTTATACTGTGCAACAGAGACTTCACATTTGTTCGTGTGTATAAACTAGGAGACTCTCCACATTTGCCATTCATCATTTTGACAGAGTAGTACAAATACAGGAACCTCTGATGCTGTGATTACGTGACTTTCTGAAAGGGGACTATAAATATTCTTCAGATTTCATGCCGTCATAGAACAGCGAACGTCTCAGTGTGAGCTTTAGCCATCAGTGAAACCGGTAAGCCAGAAATACTAATTGAACACTTGGTCTCCATCAAACACACATGTGGCGAGCATCGCCATGGTGGAGGTGTTGCCATGGCAGATGTTTCAGGTTTTTATTTGTTTCTCAGGGTTTTGATGGTCAGATGTGAATAATTACACATGTTGATTGGAAAGTTGAAAGTCTGGAATTTGATAAAAGTGTTTTACTGAACTGGAAGCGCAAGAAAAACAAACATATATTCCTTCCTTCCTTCCTTCCTTCCTTCCTTCCTTCCTTCCTTCCTTCCTTCCTTCCTTCCTTCCTTCCTTCCTTCCT